>DWEC01003085.1:0-10951 GCA_018245735.1 Microceris miodesmiata
GACATAGGCCTCTCCAATGGCACGCCACTGAGCTCGATCTACAGCTCTTCGCATCCAACCACTGCCAGCCACTTTGCGTATATCGTCACTCCACCTAGCTGGAGCAATATCTTCTATCTACAACATAGCCATGATTTCATTTGAATCATGATTTGATGTCCAATATTTAGAGTTCAGGTGTCTGTGTTCATATTAGACAGTAAAATTGGATTACATATTTTCTTTTCTTTGAAGTTTCTGAATGTAATGTAATAAATTAGTCAATTATTACTATTACATATAGCACACCTGCTCTACAAATATTGAATTCATTAAATGTAAAATAAATTGTAACTGTCTCTATAGTAATAAACTAGAACAAATACAGTTCATTTCACAAAGCTTTGCTACTGCCGGAAACCCTATCAGACTCATTGCCACTATCTGTTGACACAATCTGCTCTGAGTTTATTTTTGGTTCCTCCTCATCATCACTCAGTGATGAACAGTCTGACAGCTCACAATCAATCCATAGCTTTGCCTTCTTTTTGCCTTTCATTTTTTCATCATTAACTTTACGCTTAACTCCAACGCTCTTTGAAGACCCTGCCGCCTCCCAGCCCGCTTCAACAGCAGCACTCACACGCTCCGGCAGAACTTGACGTTCCTTTTCATAGTCTGGTGCCAGATTCACGTCAATTTTCGGTTCAGCGATCAACCTTTCCAACTTTTTAAGTTTTCTCTCGGCCGCTTCTCTTTCGCGATCTTCCTGCCCTTCCAGCCACTTACGGAGTCTTTTTTCTTCATTAATATCCCGTAATCGCCGCCCAGAAAGGTCACGACAAGCTTCGCGGTTAGTTGTTTTCTCAATTTGAGCTCCAATAGCCCGTAACATAGATCCGAAACCTCCTTTCCCTCCGACGATTCTTGTACACAGTCTAACCACATTGTCACAGGTCGTCAAATCAAAATCATTTGCAACTAGACTCCCGTTTACGGTAACGTAAAAATCAGAACTGTTGACACCATATTCTTGTGAAATATGTTTCTTTAAATCAGAGACGCACGTACTTTCTATATTGCACAGAATTCGATTGTCAAAATACACTTGAGAAAGCATTGTGGTTATTTTTCTTAATATTGTTCGATGATAACTTCAACAACAATGGAGAATATACAAAAAATAAACAAAATACGCCAGTCCACGAAATGTTACAATGGTGCAAATATTACATTTGTCCCTCCATTTGTCATAACCCAGCGTCAGAACCCAGCAATAGCATGGCCCTTTGACGTCATGTCAATCCGATACTTGCCATAGCAAAAAAAAACTACACAAGTATTAATGTATTTTTTCAAGAACTTTCTGATCTAATCCAAGATCACAGACAAAATAAAGTAAAATACGAAATAGTGTTAGATACTGTGTATTACTATGTGCGTTATATTCATAAATATTAAAATATGCAAATAACCTTACCAAAATATCGGATATTAACTTTAAAACCTAATTGAACAGGTGTTTGAACTTACTTTGTACATCATCGCGATTGAAACAATATTACAATCGTATCAACTTCATTTATACTAAGCATATATAAAAATTGTGAGGTCTTAAATAGACTGCCGAGTTGTCTTTTTGGATAAAACAATTAAGTCACAGATCGATCCAATTTCATAGATCAGTGAACGCTCAATACAAAAGAAAGTGAAAGTAATGATTTCTTTCCTCGCTTTCGTTATTTTAAAAGCAGTTTTTATAAAACCATTACTAAGTTGTTTTGCTCTACAAATCAAAGAGAAAGCATAATCACTATTTCCTAAAACAATAAAAACGCCATTAAAATTAAAACTGCAAAACGTACAGTACAAAAAGTGAAACAGTAAAGTCATATGAAAAGAATTGTTTTCATAATTATGTATTACTGTTTCTTTACGTTATAAGAATGAGGTGTACGATAGAAATTCAGAATCTTTCATGTGTCAGAAATTACAAAAATAACGTCCAATTGTGTTTCTAGTCAATGATGTTATTAATCAATAACTAAAAAGTCATAACATCATATGTATTCTTGCCTATTTGTATATTCTATTTTATGCTATGCACCTACCACATGCTCTCTCCATCACCCAGGGTTGACTGATAGAGAATGCCATTAGGCAATAAGTACGCCCTTGTATCCCTTACCACAAGGTGTTACTTATGATTAATTAAATAAATAAATAAAAAGACTTAAACAGTAACAATTTCTTTGTTACTTGCAAAAGATTCATTAGAGAAAAAAACCCTAAGCTCACGCCTGTAATCCTCCAAGATGTAGGCAGAGATGTGTAGAACACTCCCTCATTTCACTAGTTATCTCTATGAAATTATATGTAATGAAATCTATGTTGAATACAAAAATATGGAATAGTCATTACAAAATATTCGAGTCTCATTATATCTTATAATGCAAAAAATATATAAAAATTATTAATTGACAAATTATGCAGTGTCAAATGTAAATAGCCATTCTAATATAATTTTATCAGCAATGAAAATCGAACTATAATCAATAATGAAACGTGAGCATAAAGTTGATCGCATTACTAGGCGTGTACGCCCTTTTTAGAACCATTAAAACAAGATTTTAACTGATAAGATAAAATAAAAACTTGAAAAAGTGGTTGTCCTTCATTTACTATAATATTATAAAAGCTATTGTTTAAAGTTATTTTTCAAATTATTTACGTTGTTAGAAATTTTAAAATGAAATCCTGAACAGTTCATGATTGACGATTTGTGTTAGACGCCATCATTGCTCCGCTGTCAAACGAACGAAATATCCAATAAAATTTGAGCTTTTTAAAATTAACAGGAATCACAGGAAGTCGCCACCACCTAACAGACAACTACCTGTGTCAGCCTTGGTTTCTCGTGATAAAATGGCTCAAAATATTAATCCACATTACGCGTCCTCGTCAAATCCCGCCAAACAGAATGAAGACACGATAAAACTGAAGGATAACCATGCTGTGAGCAAACGGTAAGATAAGTTATTAAAACACAGCTGAGTTTTACGACGTCTACGATCAGTACAGATAAACCAGTAATAGTTTTCTCTTTGCAGATTGCAGAAAGAGTTAATGGAGCTGATGCGATGTGCTGACAAAGGTATTTCCGCTTTTCCGGAGAGTGAAAACCTATTTAAATGGATCGGAACAATAAACGGGCCTCAGGACACAGTTTACGCGGGACACAAGTACAAGTTGTCTTTAGAATTCCCCAATTCGTACCCTTACGCGCCACCCTTAGTGAAATTCATCACGCCCTGCTTCCACCCGAACGTGGACACCTGTGGTCTAATATGTCTGGATATTTTAAAGGACAAGTGGACGGCACTATACGATGTGCGCACGGTTCTATTGTCGATACAGAGCTTGTTGGCCGAGCCCAACACCCTGAGCCCCCTCAACCAGCAAGCGTCGTACCTATGGCCCAACCAACCCGCCTATAAGAAATATTTAGACGAATTTTACAATAAACACAAAGATTCATAGTCAAATATTGTCAGTTATTTGTCTTATTATATGGAGTTGTGTTTATTTTATGTTGGATTTGTGGTGTGGTCTGTACGAGATGTCGGTAATGAGGCAGATATTTAAAACTAACATTAACTTCCTATCCACTTATAAAATTGTGTTCAGTAATTACTAATTTTTTTATTTGCTGCACAAAAACATAATACTGTGGTAGCTATTCGAGCTGATGAAACACGAAGACAAAATTTGCCATCAATTATTTCTTAATTTCTATGTATATGGTCAAGATGCAGCTCATAATGCAATTTTCTAATACAAATGATTCTAAAGTGGCTGTAATGTTTTTGATGAAAAGGTTACTTCTCTTACTAAAAACAAAATTTATTTCTTTAGCTATATTTAAGACAATTCGAAAATTTCGAAATATTGCTTCTATGATTTAAACTAATTATAAGTCATCAGTCATTACTGTTTTGACCAAATTTATCTCTGCATGTGTTTTTTCCTTCTCAAATTTTACCCAGTGACTGGCTGTTCGAGAGTTGATCATGAATAGTCACTGAGCAGAGTGGCAGTGATATAGCAAAGAAAAGAATATCCTCCTGCAATAATTTATGTGCCAACAGGCTCACATGGATAGGGGCCATAGTGATACATAAATGTACACTCCTCCGCTCTGCTCCATCTTGCTTGACTATCCCCTAGTTTGACAAACCAAAATTACATGATAATCAAAATATTATATGTTCTTAGTGGTTGATGCTTGTATCTAAGTCTTCTTTCTTCCTTGCACTTTACAAACGCACAGTCGGCCTGCCTTCTGTTGTATGTATTATGTTTATGAGTTGATTGGAATTCTTTAACTAATCATGTATTTGGTACAATAATAAAAAAGAAAATTTATTTAAACCAAGTAATTTTCAAGTTTGGTATGTTCAATAACAAAGCTGTAAGATGAAAAGGAAATATTTTGTATCTTTGTGTTAAATGTAAAGTTTATATAATGTATAATTAATGTCATTCTAATTTCAAGTACAACAATTTTGTTTGTGATGTGATTGTTATCTTTGTCTTATGTGAACTCATATCTGCATCTTGGAAGTTGGAGACTTGAGTTAAGATATGTCTGACAATTACAATTCTTTAGTGCAATTCTATATTTAGTTTTATTTTCAACATCCATTTTTACTGAGCTTTTTATCAAGTTATAAACTAGTATACAGTGCAAGATAACCCCTTTGTCCAAGACAGCTGAGGTACCAACCTCAGATTCTTCTTGAGTTTACGGAAAAATTACTGTAAATAACTTATACTTACAATGACTTACATACTGTAATACTTTTAATGAATAACATGTACTACTTCAAAAACACACAAAAAGGAAAATCAAATACACTATTGAATAGGAGTCTATTTCAGCATATAGTGTTATCATCATCATCATCATCATTATCAGCCGATTACCGCCCACTCCTGGACATAGTGTTATGCATGCATGCTTTTATTTTTTGTATGACTATATTTATTAATGGGGGAGTCTATTTTTTTCTCGCCAATTTCATTACTTTAACTTTAAGCCAAGAGTAATGTGTCAAATACTGACTAACTATCGCATTACTGTGGTGGTTACTGGTTAGTGAACCAAGTGCTGAGATAGAGCTGGTGGTTCGAATCTCACCATAGATAATATTTTTTTGAGGTAATTTAGAGTGGGGAGATGTCCGAATATTTCTATCAGTCGCCCTCTATCTCCGCCTACTTTTGTATTGTTAAATCAAGAAATTTTCGTTAATTTTTCATTGGTTTCTCAAACTAATTTTATAAAAAAATTACATTGACAACGATTAATATTAAAATCAATTTTTTTAATATGTGGGGATACATATAAGAGGGTAGAAAGAATATTTGCGAGTATACGTTAATTATTTAAAGTTCTGTTGAAAACAGAATCTTTATTCAAAAAAGGTTTTCCATGTAACGTAACAAGGCCAAGCCGTACCCGTACCGACGGCGCTATGATATACATGTACATACTAGCTATGACTTGCGACTTGGTTCGTATGGGAGTCAAAACTTTTTCTAAAATTAAAGTAGCCTAAGTTATTCCTTATTACATCAGCTATCTGTCAGTGAAAGTCCCGTCAAAATCGGTCCAGCTATTCCAGAAATTAGCCGGAACAGACAGACGAAATTCGCAAAAAATGTTAATTTGGCATAATATGTACCGTGTATACATAACTATACTTTTTACTAAATGCATACGTATGCATTTAGTAAAAAGCGGCTATTTTAATATTACAAACAGACACACCAATTTTGTTAGATTATAGCGAACTATAGTGGCTCGTAATGTGCACAGTAATATATCTGTTCAAATACTTTGACGACGAAATATATTTAATAGGTACGTGTGCGGTCCGTCAAGCGTGTCTATAAAAATATACTTTAAGTAATGTCTTGCTATAATACATATATATTATTATACCGTCTGTAACCATCTTAATAGTAGACACTGCGTTCGAGGTAATGCTCATTTCGAACGAACATTTACCTATTTTAATGCCTTTCTCTTTCGCTTTTTTGTTGAAATGCGGAAAATACAGGTCGCGCGCTGCGTTTATCTTGATAAGTTGTATTTATAAAAAAAAGTCGAATATAGCGGCAAATGATTTTTGAATAAATAAAATAAAGTTGGGCATGAAATTGCGGTAATTAAATAATCAGTATAAGAATTAATTATCTTCCAGTAATTTTGTTTGTATATTCAGATAAGTCGACGTTACAATAACAATAAAATGCGTGAGAGAGTTGAAAAGGCGCGCGCGTGCGTTTTAGTCTCAAGAAAACGTCACTCGAATTATTTATTTCTCCATAAAATAGATTGTAATAAAACGTCAAGCCGGGCATTCACAAATTAGGTCGAGAAATTGTAACATATACCAGCTAGGTGTATAGCGAGTCAATTATTTATGAGTATAATACTCCACACGTTTTAGCCGTTAACGTGATGTCAAATTCAAAAACGGCATTTAATTAAGGTAGATAATAATTAGTAAATATCCAATCATAATATTTCATTCGCTGTTGTTACATAGCACTGGCTGATTTAATACTGAAACCCTTTTCGTGTCGATAACGATGTCTTAATTTGACGGTATATTAAAAAAAAAAGTATGTAACTAGAAAATTTGGAATAAAACGAAAGAATTAATACAGCAATGAAGCAGTGATAGCCTAGTGGCTAAGAATTCAGCCCCTAACTCCCGGGGTGCTGGGTTCAAACCCATGGCGCGCACCTCTTTACAAAAGTGCGTTTTAAGTTACACACCTTAGAATTCATAAAAAAAAGAATTCTAAGGTGTGAGAAGTCTGCCAACCCACACTTGGCCAGCGTGGCAGACTATGGCCTTAACCCTCTCAATATGAGAGGAGACCTATATTCCAACAGTGGAATGATAATGGGTCGATTATTATTATTATTAATTCAGCAATGGAAGAACATTTACGTATTTGACTATTTGCTAGGTGACCAAAATCAATTTCAAGAATACTGTAAATTAATGCGCTCACATTCTTATCGCTGTAGATAAAAGATAAAATTCAATGGGGATGTTTTTAAAGAGGTAGAAATACAAATGAATATGAAAATCGTTCAAAATGAGTATTTTGTGCCAAAAGGGCGGAGTGTGAAATACCAGGGCCCCATTTGGTCATTTATATACTCATATTTATGTGTTTAATTCTGTCACAGCATTATACTTTATTTACTAGAGGTACTGTATTATTTTTTACAGAGATGTTAACTATACCAGAATAAAATTTTAACTCTCACGTATCGCACAATTCACTTGGTGGACCTATTAAGGTTATTAACCATTGGTTATTCAAGCGTTCTTTGGTGTAGGCAGCGGTACGACTGTTATTGAACAGATGGCAGCGCTGACGCCTAGATCGCAGCACTATCGTTAACAGAATGTAACCGAGAGAAATAGTAGATCTACAAACACGTTATTCGATGTTAAGTGGTCGATATTACTTATCATCATCATCATCAGCCTACTTCAGTCCACTGCTGGACATAGGCCTCCCCCAATGAGCGCCATCGCGCCCTGTCCTCGGCTTGTTTCGTCTAACATCTGCTGCCTTTCGCATATCGTCATCTTATCGGGCCCGAGGGCGTCCTACACTACGTTTGCCGAGCCGCGGTCTCGCAAATACTTATACGCCTTCTAAACTAATATATTTAACGAACTGATTATTGCAGTTTTGATGTAACTTAGGGAAGTTTTCACAATTAAAAACTCAAATTGTAAACAAAGTCTGAAGCAGTAATAATGATCTTTAACCCTTTGAGGTCCAGAGTCCACATGTATTCCACATCTGTCGTAGGACTAGTCTTTGCACCGCAAACGATTAAAAAAAAGTAAAAACCAGAAATATTTGAAATAAAAGTTCCATGTATTATACACAGGTTTACATCTGAACAAATTTTAATAGTACAAATTTTTAATAGTATAAATAATTCATCATTTACTTGTAACGCACAAACAATTTTACTTATAAATTTGAGGTCTTAAATGTAAAATCAACTGGATATTAATTATAAATACGATAAAGAACCTAATTAATTACACACATTGGCACACACCAACACATCACGTTAACACACTCTTTAATATTATTCTTATTTCACAATAAATAATATACACAAATTATACAACCACATATAACAACAATGTTTCTCAATATAATACAGAAGCTTTATTGTAAACAGAAAACCACTGGATATATTATATTGTTAAAAAGCTATAAAAATTACATTTTGTGAGTGATATAACTTGTATACCATACCAAATAGTTTTGATCTTTGAATGGCAACGGAAAAGATTACTAAACGATTTATTTTATTTTGTGATATAATCTATAAATTATGCTCCTATAAATAACTTTTAATTCAGGGCTTTATGATATAGTAATGGATCGGCAAATTCAGAAACTTCTTTCTTTATAGGTAAAATTATAATTCTATTTGCTTATTTATTACAATTACTGATTGCATTCCTATGTCTATCCAACGTCAATTTGAATTGCTTTTGTTAAGACTTATGACCAGATTTAAGATACTTGTTTGCCATTCCTAGCATGGAAACCAATATAAGGTATAAATTAATACAATCGTTCAATTAAAGGGAACACCATGCACTTACATACTATTTGCCACCTTAGCCGAAATTAATTAAAAATCATTTGAGTTGACAATATAAATTTCTCATACAATTTTGTAAAATCCGAGTTGCGAGCTAGATTAAAGCTCTAACCCCGCCGTGGAATGCTGTAATAATATTAACAACTAAGTTACTACACTGCTGATGTTGTCTACGCAAAATATATCTTTTTTGCTATTGTCTAACATACACAAACAGATAATTCACATACACAACAACGATTACTATACAATTTATAATTATTTTAATAAATTATAATGATAAATGGGTATGATATTTAATTGTAAGTGCTCATATCTTATCAGGTCACGAATATCTACTAAACAGTTCTATAGTACCCAACTAATTTGCTCATTACATTATCAATACTGCAACTAGTGCAAAATCAACACCTCACTAAGACTAATGTCATATTTCAGGGCACGCGTTTTTTAGCGGGAAATGAGAAAAGAAAATCGAGAGTGTCAGGAATGACGAATAACGAATTGCGAGTGTATCTCATTATTTCTTTGTCTATGAGTAATTTAAGTGATTTATGTAGAATGTAAATGTTTCTAATGCGGTCCTTTTATTTGTCGTGAAGGTTTCCGTTTTACGTCGAGTCATTCCAGTTATTCATAGAGTGTCAATGATGATGGATGCTGGGTATATTGATGTTTCGCAAATCGCAATAATTATTTGTCAGCCTTCAAGCTATAAAATAGTGAAAAATTCAATATTAGACCAGCAATATTTTGGTAATAAAATCACAATCTATAATAGTTATCAGCGTTAGAGCCTCTCGTACGTGTCTTCAAACATATTAGTCATAATTATTCTTATCCTAAGCCGACTAAACTAGAACATGGTAGAACTGGTATTAATTACCGAATATAAATGAACGACTAACAAGCCGGAATACTGGCTGTGAATTTTATCTTTAATAAATAAAAATGATGTAGAAGTTCCATTTATGTTAAAATGGCGTAAACAACAATAAAATAAATTATAGTCAGTAAAAAAAAATACAAATTTGTCAACTACGGAATATAAGGCAATTTGATTTACAGCCACATTAATAACTAACTCTTGACTACGATTAACAATGTAACTAAAACAACTATAGTTATGCCCAGCACTAGGATGCAGTGCATCTTTCTGTTCTTCCGCTGGTACCTTTCCGCTTTTTGCAGCTGTTTAAAACCTTCTTGCACCTGCACTTGAGTTTGTTCGATGTTATAATCTATTCTATCTAAAACTGTACCCTGTTCGTGGACCATATGCGCCAAGTCTTTGAATATATCGTTCAAATCGACTATGGACCTGACTATTTTGTTCACTTCCTCCTCCCTCTCCGTCACCATTTTCGTGTTCTCCTCTTGCATAAGCATCAACTGTTTTTGACTGATTACTGATTGCTTTTGAAACATACCGTCCAAATTCTTGTCTTCGTCTGGATAACTCTGTGCCGATGTGCTGGGTAACGAGAACAGTAGGTCGGTTTGGTTGTTGGTCAATCCAGGGAGAAGATCGTTCTCCTCCAAGCTCAACTCCTCGAAGTTCGGTA
Organism: Microceris miodesmiata; assembly: GCA_018245735.1. Classification (NCBI taxonomy): domain Eukaryota; kingdom Metazoa; phylum Arthropoda; class Insecta; order Lepidoptera; family Hesperiidae; genus Microceris; species Microceris miodesmiata. Next base: position 10,273 of record DWEC01003085.1, read on the forward strand.
GGTCGAAGTAGGCGTTAGATCTCTCCTCTCGCGACGTGAGAGTCTTGAGATAGTTGGACTGGGCGGTCCGGAACGTCACGCTCAAGTCCTGGAGTGTTGTCACTAAGGCTAATACTACGTTGTTAGCTAATTTTTGTTCTGTTTTGTTACCTGTAATAAACAGAGATAATTTTAGGGCACTTCCCAGCCTGGGAGCAGAAGGCCAAGGGGAACGGGAAGTGAGTTGTCCCAAAATGTTTCTAATAAAACACAGATGCAAGAAGTAAGCTCCAACATGTGGCAACATATTAGAGTTAAATTTTACAGGGAAGGTTTTTTGTTTTTAATTCTTACCATGTCTGACTTGGGCCTTGATAGCTGTTAGGTGGGTGTGTGCATGAGTAAAATGTCGCCCAATTTCTGCTGTCAAGCGGCCTATGTGCTGCTGCTCGGAGCTGTCGTCCAGCGCTGGGCGGAGGATTTGGCGCTCGTGACATGACTGGAGTTCTGATAGTTTTGTTCTTAGCCTGTGGATTCAGGAAACATTATTACTTACAGCAGCAATAGACTTTTTCGATGATTTAATGATTATGTCTGTTCCATTTATACTAATATTTAATAATATAAGGCGGAAGAGTTTGTTTGTTTGATTGTTTGAACGCGCTAATCTCAGGAAATATTGGTCCGATTTGAAAAATTC
>DWEC01003086.1:0-10949 GCA_018245735.1 Microceris miodesmiata
TACGCAAAGTAGCTGGCAGTGGTTGGTTGCGAAGAGCTGAAGTTCGAGCACCGTAGCGTGCCATTGGAGAGGCCTATGTCCAGCAGTGGACGGGAGTAGGCTGATGATGATGAAAGCTCCGCCATGAGACTAATATATTTGCTATACTAGGTAATATATTTGCAATGAATGTTTTGGAAGCATCGCTAAGCCGCAGATTTGGGTCATCCAGTCGCAGACCCTTCGCCTATCTGATTAGTGGCTAAGCGAAAATATGTAATCATTAATTTAGATCTGCGTGTGTTTTACATGAATGCCCGTGAGACATTGTTCACTGCGCCCTATTTAAACTTATTGTTAGTGGAATACCAAATAAAGGTGGTCACTTAGTTAAGGTTTGGTGTTTAATTAATGTGGGCAGAACATGCTCCATCACGTTGCATAAACAATGTATTGCCCACGTAGGAGAGCTCTTGGAGCATTATATCCTCATTACTGATACATAACTTCGTGACAGAACCTGGTCCTTTTGAACATGATTACAGTAAGCCATGAAGCCTTTAAAATTTTAATCGTATTTTTAACTGAAACCAGAATGAATATGTCTTGAACGAATATCTATATTTTAGACTACGGATTTTAGACAAGGAAGACAGGCAACAAAGCTTACTCATACAAATTATAGATCCACATATTGCGCAATTATATATGAGCGGCAAAACTTACTTGACTATGGATTTACCCTTTCTCGTTCTGAGAAGAGATCCGTGTCAAACAACGAAACATAGGGGGTAATTATGGTGATGGAGATGAGAATATACCTGAGACAAGACCTACATACGGTGTTTTAGTAACTTTACAAGTGTTGTCATTTATACTGTCTACATCATACTGGAATGGAACGTTTCCTTCGAGTATAATACATGTTGCGCTAGAGCCGATTAATAAGGTCCTTTCACAATAAATATACTGTGTAGATTAAGGAAATAAAATTCAGCGACATCGAAAATGAAGTTTACAAAAAAAAGTCGCCCATCGTTTTTCATCCATTTAATGCACATTGATCCACGACTAGAATTAATGTGAAATACGTCTGCCGCAGTCTATATTTTTAAACTAATGCGCCATCTAACTGTTATAAACTGATATATACGATTTATACTATTGTTTTTTGTAAGCCGTTAATAGGATCCCAAGAGTTAACACTGTTACACTCGTTAGAGGAATTGTGTAAGAAATCCTAGAACTAGGTATTCAAGTAATTTAGAAGCAGTTTTTAAAATGGAGTACCTACATTTATTCTGAACAATTCACAATTATTTATCGGATCCCATGAATAAATTGGAAGATTTCGCACACGGAAATCAACGATCAAAATAAAATGCATGTGCTGTTACATAGTAAATAATTCCTGTGGGAGCTCTGCCATCGGCACTTGCAATAAAATGAACAATGCAATTTAGCTAGTGCTGCATTCGACCAATGGCTTCTCTATAAAAGTCGGTTGTTTCTGCCTCGTACGTCCGACGATTACCGACATCACAATGTAAAACAAAAACATCTGGTATCGAGGCACTACACCACAAAGAAATTAGAGCCAGGTGGCGTTGTAACGAAGTGAATTGCGTCCTGAAAACCGTTTGTATGATTATTTCTGTATGACGTACTTACATAAACGTACTTACTTTACATAGTATATTGGAGGAGTGGGAAATAATGCTATATTTAGCATTGGTTTTTAATGAACTTTCAAAGTTACGTTAGGTTAGACCACGAGGACGTTCACGCAAATTATAGAATTCAGAATTCATGAAGATGACAGTTTAAGATTTTTTTTGTACAAAAATTTTAAAGCTATCACACAATAGGACTACACGTAGATATATCCGGGCGTCGCCTTCCTCGAAATAGACTACCACAAATCCAGAAAACACGTAACGTAATCTCATAAAATGCAGCGGGGTCCGATTTGTGGGAATAGGGTATAAAAATTTCAAAGAGTCCTATATACGTACGCGCTGTGCACTGTCCGCGGCTCGTGCATAAAACATGCAAATTGGACCACTTCGTTGTGCGCCTAAGTTCAATAGAGCTTTACACTTTTATGCAAAATTCAAGCCATTGCTTTTGTCAATATTAACGGTTTCCTGTTGTTTCCGTTGTATATATTCCGTGTTTCCTTGAGACAGATTTAGGTGACGAAGGGAATATCAGTTTGACTGCGCCCTTACAGTGGATAGCTATTGTTTTAACGGAGGTATTTTTTAATTTTTTTTATCATATTTAATCCGTGTTATTTATTCTGTACATAATAATTTTGCAGATTTAACAGCAAGGATTTGGTTGTACCACAAAAATATGCAACATTTCATAAAAAACATTTCTGTAGAATTCGATGTATTCGTATTTTATGTTTCCCAAGGCAAAAAGACTTCTTGCAATGAGGTACATTTTCAAATACGACTTTTTATCATCTTAATAAAAGGAAAATTATAAACAAAAGCAGTAGAGCTATCATCGGCACGCATACACGATGCAAATTGGACCGTTTTTTGCAAGCCGAAGTTCACGCTTTACAAGTAGGTATATACATACATAGCTATGTAAAACCAGTTATGTAAATATTATTAAAAGAAGCGCACCTCGCAAAACATCAGTATAATTACGCTGAATGGAAAGTAATATGGCGTCGGAAAAATGAACAAGAAGTTATAAGACCTACAATTCTAGTATGAAATCTGGCCGAAGGAATCACCTAAGTTAGGCTTAACTGAGATTTATTAGTTGCTAAATTGGAGTTGAGGTCAACCTGCGAAAGGAACATTGAATATCAATGTAAAATAATATTACATCTTAAAACACTGTGTCACCGCGCCTGAACCATCGAATGCCATATTAAAATTTATATTTGTTTGTTCTCTATAGAATTTAAATATCTCATCCGATTGTAATGACGATTTAGTGGATTGCAGTTGGTATTTTTCGGAAGAATTTTATAATAAAATCATCTAATATTATGTACCAACAACATACGATGTCGTCAACGTACCATAGGCGGGATGTGAGTTAAAAGAGTTAGCAATAATCTGTGATACGTTTTCTATATAGTGCGATTTCTCTTCTTTCAGTCTCTTTCATATAAACTTTAATACATTGGTGGACCTATGCAACCACTCGATTAAAAAATATAGAACTAGACAAATTTCTTACAAACGAGCAATGGAAGTTAGATACATTGTGGAATAAAATTAGAATCACTTGTAATACTCGATAAATGTCAATAATGTTTTCTTGTATTTTTTATGTGGGCATTACTTAGTGGTTTCATACCAAAATATCGTAATACATTGTTACGTCATTAAATTTGTATTTTCTATTCTTTTCCAAGAGTTGAATTAGAATGAGCTGTATTTATTAACCAGAAGCTCGCAATCCGTGCATTACTAGTTAAATACGATGTGACCTTTACCCAGAATTAAGTTTCTCATGTCGAAGGTGGTCGGAGATTATCCTTGGCGGGGTCTCACGTCGACTTCATCAATTATAGCCGCTGCCCCTCCCCTCTCGAGGCAGCGTAAGCACCCGACGTCTTAAGGAACTAGACACGCCTCCGAGCTTCTGACATGAAAAAACACGTTGCACATCACGAGTGATTGATGTATTTCAGTGTGTTAGGGCAGCTAGAACACTACATACAATGTTACTTCCAAATTTAGATTAGGTTTTTAGCGGCAAAAAAGCTGATGTGTCGGTATTTTAGAAGCGATGCTTCCCTACAGGTTTTCTAGTTGTAAACGCAAGTCAAACACCACGTCTTCGTAATATGTAAAAATCACAGCATCGCTCTTCTTGCTATCTAGGTATATTAACAGGTTCCATGTCCCATAAATCACATATGATACATCGGATGTTTTTTGCCCTTATTATTAATATACGTTCATGAATCACATATGATCTAAGTTAGAGGTAAGCAAGCAGGCTATTTTTTTATTATTGCTATCTAACAGCTAATTGCTGCTCCTATAAGTAGTTAAGCCACACAATGGTAATTATTTAAATTTACCATAATATACTGGTAAATTATGACGACCAGAAGAAGGCAGCGGGAAGCTGCTGGATTCGGAAGGCCCGCGACCGGAAGGACTGACGTAGAGGCTGGCGATGATGTAGGTAAATATTACCCATCTCAGTTATTGTTTATTAAATCAGCTCTGGAGGCTATCTTAATAGATAAGTAATAATACGAAGCGAAGTAATCAAATCAATTTCTTAAGTTAAATTCCAAAGTTGTATCTGGCTGAACATTTTGTACTTAATGCAAGAAGACAGACCTAAAAGTTTGAGATAAACTCCGCTAATCCAGTTTTGTTAAGACATTCACTTGGAAGTGAAACAAGAATATTGAAGTTATAAATTTTTTATTCATTACGTCACTTATAATACGAGTAGTGTTTGGAATGGACATCCTTTTAAGTGTTGTCAGTATTATAGTACTAGCCTCTCTGATTCAATAGGCGTAATTTGAAACTTTTTTAATTTTCTTTAAAAAATGATTTTTATAACTTCATAATCTTTAAGCTGTGGCTTTAAATATCTTCTTACAATAAGATTTTAAGTATTACAAAATATTGATATGATATGACTAGAAAAAAAATATTTTTGTCAGACAAAAACGCACCTTTATCACATGACAAACAAAGACTTTGTTTTTGGATATTTCCCGTTTTTGGAAATATTCGATTTTCAAAGCGGAAAGTTCAAAAAATTACACGAATATTTAGAATCGACATATTTGTATAGAGTTTTTCTGCGCATTTTGTCTTACGGTACTTTATTGACAGTAAAAATTAAGTATATCATCATCAGCCTATCTCAATCTACTATTGGACTGCTACTTTTTAGTACTTCTATCTCTTTTTCTTAGTGGACATTCAAAAATCTTCCTGTAGGGATTTGATGTTTTAATTAAATGAGATGAGAGTAATGTACAGAAGTAGTATGTTAATAAATTTATTAGACACATAATAAATATTATGTCGATATCTAAAATAAAACATTAACTTAATATAAAATATGACAAAATGTGTTCAATGACCTGCGCACCACAGTCGTCGCATCACCCATACAGCAGGTTTACTTATCGTGATACGAAATTCGCAAACAAGGACTGTGTACGATAACGGATAAATAAATATGGCCGTTCCTGCTGATAATTACCTTTATACTCCACGCTGCTGCTCAAATTTCCGGTCACGTACTCCATAAATGTATGAGTACGTAGCTGTAAAGTACTATTTAAATTAAGTATATTTCTATGAACCGTAGCAGCATTAAGTGATAAGTATAATATTACTGTGAAGCAATTATTGTCACCAAACCGTTTTTGTTACATTGTGAAGGTCACGGATTTCACGCGGATATTAGTCACGACTATCTCAGTCCGAAGGAGTAGTAATAAATCTGTGAGGAACTTCGTGTAATAAAGACAATTTAATACGAATTCATAGTTACAAAAGGCATAATTTAGAAATGTTATATCTCCGTTGTACTCGAGATTCATCAGTCCAACATGCAGTTTTACTATAATGGAAATTTAATATTGAAGATAGAAATATCCACGTCACGCATCCAACGCGAGCAATGATTATTTCTGCATTGTTTATCGCTGCACAATGATGGCCGGGCGGCGCTGAACCGTCACTGGAAACAAATTGAATGTATTAAGCTCAGCGCAACTTTATTCTCCATTTATATTGCGCGCTTTAACATATGAGTACCAAGCTTTACATCTTGAATAGGATTGTCCTGTATTGTTTTAGAAGGATTCCTTTATACTTTTCTACATACTTTTTGACACATGTACCTATATCAGTTATATTTTTTACCGATCGTTGCTGCTTAGACGAGAATTTTAAACGCACCATAAAGTTGCTTCTGGACCTATATTCTCCTTATGATCTCTTATTCGTATGGAGAAATAGCCTCAAATTGGATTGTCTGGAAAAACTGACCTTGGGTTCTGATCTCTACTTTTTTCTCACTCTTAATTTGACCTGTGATTTTAATTGGAGCCAAATTCGCTAGATTTATAGTATGTGTTTTCATTTTTGCGAAGGTACCCCTATACAATAATGGAACGATAAAAAGGATTGATTGTGTAGAATTACTAATTCAATAAATTAAACTAGTCGTTGGTAAGTCCTGATTTGACTCTCACCAGTATATACAACTTAACATTACAAGCTTATGTGCGTGTTATTTTGTTTTATGTCGGAATTATTGAGCTCGCGTAGCTCTAAAACCAGTAGCAACTGCAACACCAAAAGAGATTTATGTTTGCTGTGCACACTGTACCACTAAGTACGGAAGACGTAAACAGGCGAGCGAAGAGCTTTTGGTTCTATTCGAATGATATTCATACAAACTAAATACAAGAGCAAATGGTTAAGCGGGCCACTTCCCAGCCACTTATATAACGGTATGTATATGTAATACTCGTACATCAAAAAGACGAAAATACAAAATATTGTAACAGATTATTAATTACTGGAGAAGTAAGTAAATTTTAAGACTGGGTACATATTACTGAGAAGGCTAACGTCATACCTTTATTTAAAATCTTTTGGGAAATAAATGGTTTCATACCGTATGTAAATCGCACACCGTCGAAAGTTTTTATTGAAAAACTTCTCGAACAGATGAAAATGAAATGCGACACAGGGTACGTTTTATAAACTCATTAATGTGTTATTTGAGTAGCGAACACTTTTCAACGTCCAGAGAACACAGCGGCCGATGTTAAGGAAAGAAGCTGCCTGGAGGAGTTCTAATGATTTCAATGCATGGTGGTGTTCTTCATGGCGTTGTTTATATAAAAGGTTTTAAAAAAAGTAATTGAATCTTTTACGCTGTTATAATTTTGCAATCTATTGACGGGTCCTTTCTCGCATTACTTTCACAGCGGCGTTAAAAGCTTAACGGAGCGATATATAAGACTGTAAAGGACATTACAAGACAATGGCCAGACAGGAAGTAGGGTTCATTTGTAGTAAAGCAATGTTTCCGTTTACGATCGCATCGGCAGCATCTTGGCACTGGCATCACAGGCGGCGCTCGTAAACTCGTATTTGTACAGCATGCCCACATGGGGGTAACGATTGCTATATCTCAATCAAAAACACTCTCCCAGTTGCCAAATATATTATATTACTTTTTGATGTTAGCATAAATTTCATCGTTTTAGAAGTAACAATTATCACAATGTTATTGAAATGTTAGAAGAATTACAACCAACATACATATATGCATATCTGAAAGCATTGTTTTGAAGTATGTTTTATCGTATATGGTTAGATTAAAACAAATTTGTCAATATAAGCACTGCCTAAAGTCGAGAAATCAAGCTTAATCCTACAAAAGTTGGGTACTGCTATTTTATTATAATCATATATGTATATAATCACGTCAAGTCGCCTATCGATGTGGCAGCGAGCAGTAAATCCCAAATATCTCTGAATATTAATAAAAGCATTAATAGTTTAATTCTTAAACTAAATGTTCTTTTTTCCGGTGTAGTAATTAATTACATTTACGTGACTTGTAATTAGTTATTTGTGTCAGTTATTAACTAGTTTAAATTATGATATGTAGTTACAATAGTTGGAATTTGTTTTATATATCTTGCAGAGTAAGTATTATTCTTCATCGCGTTAATTTAAAGCCTTGCAGAAACACTTTTGTGGTCGACCTGTCCGTTAGAAGTTTTACGCCACCATAAAAATATCTGAGGTCCCGGTTAGTTTTATGTGATGTCTGAAACGGTTAAAGTCATAATATTTTTCCAGCTGGCATCTTCATCACCATAATGTGTATCTGTGACTGTCAGTGTATTCTTAATTTTGTTTTATTTTAATGTCCTTTTATGATAATTATATTATTAATGAGTCGTCCGAATTTTACGATATAGGTATTATCATTATAACCGAAAATGTAATGTGGTGATATGCTACACATAATGATATATCAAGCTTGTTTTTTTGTCTTTTGTTGTTTTGCTGTTGTTTGCATACCCATGTGTTGGGTTGTTTTGTTTATGACCAGTTGCAGTCCTATTGTTTATATTTCACTCTTAAACCCAACGAAGGTTTATATCCCAGCTGTAAAATCAGGGGATCTGAAGTTCTCTCTGTAGAACACATATCTGACTTTCAAGTGCTTTCGAGATTAGATATCTCGTGCTAGGCCGTTGAATGAAATTTGTCATGAGGACACAACTATACTCCTACCTATACTCCTTTGAGATCTCTGTAATTCTTTTTAATGTATGTATTTGAATTGAGTCAGTCCACAATCGGATAGCGCGGTGGATTCTAAAGTGAAATCCAAGTCCAAGTCACTCCAAGTCACAGCTTTGCAACCCTTTCTTTTTTCCGCCTACTATAATGCTTGGTTTATGATAGTGTATTTTTCTTGTAAAAGGTTTTAATGCTAGCTGGTTTAATTTATTAAAGGTTTTTATTAATGGCTTTATTATTTATTAAAGGCTTATTAAAGGCTTTATTTAAGGCTTATTAAAGGTTTATTAAAGGCTTTATTTTATTGAAGGTTTTAATGCAAAAAACTGGTGACGGTGTAGTAACTATATTATTATTCTGTTCAAGCTATAGTAATTAAAATAGGTATAATATAAACCAAAATGTGCAATATATAGGTAATATAATAGGTATTGACTTATTGAGTATAAATAATGTTTCTGATTATATATTCATCAGGTAGTCATTAGCAACTGCACCTAATTAATAATTGATTAATTGCCTAATTAACAGTCAGTCATTGATTTCGCGTAACGTTTACCGACTTTTGGTAGTTACTTATATACATGGATACATAATTGTGTTTACGTATAAGTTTATGTTTGTAAATATATACAGAAATTGTAATTTATGTTTGAACACCTAGGAAGAATGATTTATTTTTAACGCTAATCCGGTTTAAACTGTACATCCAGGTCCGTATGATGGGTCTACGTTTAAATCCTTATTCTATTTAATGTTGTTTTCTGGAAGTTACTTGCGTTTTGATGTTAATGTTTTGATGTATGGTTCACTTGGTGGTAATGGTTCACTTTAATTTTGTCTTTGTTTGCAATTAAAACAAAATGTACAAGTTACGTAAGGCGGTAGACGCGGAATTTATTACAAATAAGAGTCGTATAAGGTTTGTGTTGTTAACGTCGGTCGCTTGTTAAATTCGCTTGTAAATAACGTAATAGCTGTTATTTAGGTGATCATTAAGTACCTACGTATTATCTTGTCGACACACCAAATTAAATTGCCCCAGCACACTTATAAATTATACTGGGTTATTTCAGTGATGACGTAGCAACGACTCGTTTAGAACTCCCTCGGTAATTTACGACGCACACATGTCTAAACTGACGTGACTAATACTTACTAGGCTACTTATTAATAAACATAATATATAAACAAAAAATAAACTGCCAACTTCCTTTCGCGTGCTTACGAACATAAAAGTTTTTCGTGCGTATCCTAACGAAAACATAAATTAGGTAAATTTACTGCGTTTTATAGAGAGCATCCCCTTCATTACAATATGTTCGTAACGACACCGAGGGTCACTGCGCAGTCAATCTCCCCCTACGAATTCGAAACGGCTCCGGATCGGCGAAATTATCAAAACTTTTTAACTTACAACTTTTCTTTAAACGAATAGAGCGGCCCGGCGATTATTCGTCGGATTTTTCGTGGTCTGCGCCATTTCAAGCGCACTCTCCTTGTCTAACGCTAGGATTCATGTCAGGAGGCAAAGCGAGGCTCGACGGAGTCGTTGTCTTTAGCGGCGAGTGTTCCGGCACTGAGGCGATCCGTCTAGTAGCGAGCCAGTTTCAATTCAGTTCTCCTCATGGCGATGGTTCGCGCGCACGTCGCGTCTGCCGTCGCTCGACATCGCTACGTTGGGACGATCGCGGCGATATTCTCCCAACTAATAAATCACGCGATCCGAACAAAGTAAACCCTCACGAACAGATTATAACTCGACATGAGATAACAAGGGCACGACGCGACTACGGTGATTAATAGCTAAAAGTCCGTTCAACTTGAATGATTCCAACGGAAGCGTAATCTTAGTAAGACTCGATTTAGGTGCGTAATGTAAACAGATAAACATTGTTCATGTTTCCGGAATTGTTTGTTGACTTAAGGCACAGTAATCGGTTGCACTGTAAGAGGAGTCGGGGGCATTGATGTAGTTGGATACAGTGTACTTAGAGTTTAGTTTCGGGTGAATGTGCCGGTTGTCTGAGTGGCGGGTAAGTCAGCGGTAGAACTGTCGCGCGGTATGGCCGGAGGGCAATGGATTGTGGGGATGCTGTGGGCCGTGGTGACGGCAGCGTTGGCGGACTCCTGGACCGCCTTTCAGGAGCAGCCTTGCTGCCGACCGGTTTCTCATCACCGCGTCCGGCACCACCGCGGTGAGTCACTAATGCTCTGTAACGGTTGTTCTGTACGTGTTTTCGTTTTATTTTTATACTATTAACTTTAGTTCTATGCTAATCTTTTTTGTAAGTAAAAATAAATTAGAACTTTGAATTATAAAATATATGTAACATAATATGCATATTCTTTCATGTAAGAAAAAATATATTAGAATTATGAATTATGGAATATATGATATATAGCATATGTATGTAATACTTTAAATAATATAATATATACGATACGTAAAACTTGTCTATGCCGTTGAAGGTTATTTAATGAACCCTTACAAAGAGCTTTGAATTAAATATTTGTTAAAACGTTTAAAATGTTCAAACAGATCTGTTTGTTTATCCGACAACCAGATAACTTTCTGACTGTTGATGTTCTAATTAAACACAAATCATGATTATGAATGTACCGGCTTAACTCACGTGCGTTTTTCGGGGTGGCCCGACTAGTTTCGGACCTGTA
>DWEC01003087.1:0-10948 GCA_018245735.1 Microceris miodesmiata
AAAATGATTCTGCAGAATATCTACCTTAGACCCCCTATGACGAATGATAAAGTTTTATAGAAATATGGTTATATCTAAACGACACTTTTCTTTCTAAATCAATATGGATGATGACAATATTATCTTGCAACACTTGAAATTAATTTATTTGACAACTAACTTCAGTAACAAAATGTCAAATTCAACTTGGGTTAGAGTATTTATAGGTCAAACTGCCATATCAATTAGTGGATACACATGTTTTAAGCCTGAATGTGTCGATTATATTAGCTACTCATTAATAAAACTATGGCCAAATTCCATGCTTACTACGTTTTATGTCCGTTAATAGATCAGAAAAGCTTTCTTGGAGTATCTTTAGATAAAGAAGAAGAAAATGTCGTCGTCACATTGTGTCGAAATGTTGTAAACAAATACAGAGTTAGTATGCCGGATTATTACGATTTTAAATTATTTTTATTGTCTCTGTTTCAATGAATTAATTTGTTAACAAGTATATGCTTAGCTTTCAGATCAAAAGCAAATAGGCGGCTGGACATCGAGGGACCACATAACCTCTGAAGTTATTTATGATAAGGAAAAATCAGCTTACATCGGAGTTTTCAATAAGAATACCATAAAAACGTGGCAGGAAGACTCTGATAACTTAGACAAAGCAAAAAAATACAAGGTAAGTGTTTCAAATTCATATGTTATGCAGTGCCAGTGCCTTAGTGTGATAAGCATGTCAGTTTATTAAATCATTTATATAAATAACTGTAACTATAGATCTGACATTCGCTGTTTCCACTCTTAAATAATGTTAATTGTCATATCAATCATTTGTGACTAATATATAACATTTCAAAAACACTATCTTCCAAAAACAGTTCTGAAAGTTTGAAATTACAATTATTCTATGACTATTACAATAGTTATATATCATAGAATAGTCTATAATTCATACAATATCATATTAGTCTTAGAATAATTATGATAACTATAGCCTGAACCCTGTCCTTCTGAGACCAGACCTATGTCTATGACCTGCAATTTTATTTTTTGTATACTTAAAGAAGAAGTAATATTGGTATAATGTTATATCTTTTTATGACTTAACGAAAGGTACTTTTTAATATATGAAGCCATATTTTATAAATGTGTGGTAAGTAATGTTTATTATTTAGTTTTCAGTAAACATCCTCAAACTCTTACCATTGGGTAACACAACTGTAATTATATTTGAAAATGGCAACTGTGCATCATTGGCATATGCATTGGATAACAGGAAATCATATGAGAACAAGTTGCTAATAAAAGATTCCGAAGAAATTGTAGATGCAGCAGGTTTTAGAAAAAACAATGTGGACAACATCAGCTACATTGTAAGAAACAGTAAAGGGCATTATGAAATTTTTATCAGCCCACTCCGAGAGGAACTGGGTGATATGGAGAGGTCTAAATTAAATAGAGTGAAGGTGACAAGGGCAGATGATGTGACAGTAGTCGGGAAGTTCATCAGTGTAGCTCAAAACAATTATGGAATGTACTTCTTGTGTAAGTTATATATAAACTTAATGGTAATGCTGAGTCTCTTGTACAATCTGTACGAGGAGGCATGTAACTAATGAATTGGTATGTAAATGAAAAAGTCCTATTAAGTATTGGTGCTAAAAGATGACTGGCTAAAAAGTTAAAAAGTATAAGCTGGCTAAAAAGTATAAGCTAAAGTGATGATTAATTATGGATGCTAAAAGTGATATCTGATATAAATAGTCCTCACTGAAGGTTTGGTTTGCCATAGACAGCAGAGGCCACTTGTTCCATCCTCTTTGTATAAAATATTGCTTGTTATGCCAATATTATTTTAGCTATGAACTACTTAATGGTATTTTTATAAAGTTAACTATAGATCCATCAATAATAAAAAATAAAGAAATTGTGATATTTTTGAATGAAAAAAGCTCACTCTTGATTACATACATAACACACATAACAAATAATAAGGTATGTTTACACATAATTAATGAATTATTGGTATCTACTACACTCCTCCACATAGCCCTTCAGGGATTATAGGTTAACTTTAATACAATTAGAATAAAGTAGAAACATCACTATGTATTAGAAGTAAAAGTATTTATCCTCATAAGGTTATAAACCTGATAAAATACTTTCATTTAGGTGTCTAAAGTGTTTACCTTATGTAGGGAAATTGTTTTACACATTCCTACAGTTGTTACTTAATATATACTATATAATTCATTAGATTAAAATGTCTGTTTTGCCTTCAGGGAGTGATTCTAAAATGACAATGTATGATTTAAACCAGAAGAATTGGAAAACTGTTGGTACAGTTCCTTGGATAAACACCTCAACAAGTGTTTCATTAGCTTGGATGGGGAAAGATCATTTAATACTATTTGGCAGCAATATTGATCAAGACGGAGCCATCATAGTGGCATACAATGTAAATCTTGGTATAGGATCTTGTAGGTATCCTATGAAAATGTATTCAGAGAATGCAAAGTTGTACTGTTTCAATGACAGAATAATACTGGAAGCATCAAATCATATTGGTGTTTTACCATATGTATTGGAAACAGAGCGAAATCTAGCAAGTTTACTAGGATCTCATGAAATCATCCAAGACGATTGCACAGAAATAGCTGACTGGGGCACCCCTACAATACCATTGTATGAAGTCAAACAAGACATGAAAGATCTTATCCAAATAGGCCTAACAGAGAGAACTATTTGCTCACAAGTAATACCACCATTGCTAGAGAAAGATGACTTTAGGCCAGTTTATAGAACAATTAAGGAGTTTAAAGATGTACCTGAATCAGTCCTAGTTATGTTGCTGAACTATACTATAAAACTGGTTAATTCTAATTCAGTGGACATCACAAATGAAGGAGAATTCAAAAAGCTATGTTCTTGTAACTATGACTCAAAGAAGGAGGCAATACTTCACAAAGCACAGTTTGAATTATTAAATTATATTTTTGAAATTTCCTTTAGTGATGCATTGCTAATACCATACTTAAGAAATGGTTTGTCGTTAGATGATGCACTATTTCTCATGTGTTATATCTCATACCTCCTGACAGATTCTGATAAGAAATTGGATATGGACTATGAAAGCAAACTGTTTGATTGGGCTACTCTCCTTCTAGATGCATTTTACCAACAATATCTAATGACAAAAGATGAAAAAGTTACATATGCATTAGAAAGGTTACAAAGTATTGTTACGAATCTTGTCGATCAACTCCTTACTGTTGATAGTTTGTTGCCATTGTTAAATAAAATATTGTCAGGCAAAAGTATTGAACAAAATGAAGAATCATTGTCCTATGCCATTGAATTAATGGAAATATAATATTTTTTGAATTATATCCTGTATTATTTCATGTCACATCTGACTTAATTGCTAATCCCATTCACTCATGCTGAGACTGACTGTATTAATTACAAGTAAACATTTTTAGGTTATGGTAACCATAATATCAATTGCAGACAACTGAAGAGTTAAAAAAACAGATGTGTCTCATGCATACCTATAAAGTTGGGTACCTATATGTTGAATAATATGGATAATATGCTGGATGTATACAATATTTTATCATCATCATCATCATCAGCCTATCTCAGTCCACTGCTGGACATAGACATATAATTTTTTACAATGAGAAATATTTCTGAGTCTTGAAGGCTTGCTGGAGAAAAAGAGAAATCATAAAATATTTTGGTGTATATACCTGTTAAGTAGCATTTAGAAGTAAGACAGCTGAATTATTCAATAGATTTTTTATTAGCAACTCTAGCAAACTGAACCACCATAGGCCTCTCTTTTAACATATATCCATTACTTTCATTCAATGCAGTTTCCGCCAAGCTCACAGATGGAAAAGTTACAAAGGCTTGACCCTTCATTCGTCCCTCTTGCATCACCCGCACATCAAAACCCATTTGCTCATCATCTGAAAGGTTTTCTACATATCTTTTGTATATCCTTTTAATATCTCGTTCTGTTGTGGTTTTAGCCAAGTTTTTTATATAGAGCCTCATTGATGGCGGTCCTGGGTGATAGTTTTTAAATACTGGCAATATTTTCATGTCACTATATGAGATTCTATTTTTCATTAACTCTTTCTTAGTAATTGTGGGTTGGTCGGGTTCTGATACTGCCTCTTCCATCACCACTTGTGGTTCCTTTTCAAACTTGCCAAGTGCACCAACCACCTCAGGTTCTTCTGTTTGTTTTTGTAATGCATCTTGTGATACATTTACTGAAATTTTCTTAATTTCTGTAACAGGTGTTACATTATCAAATACTTCTTCCTGATTGATATTCATCTTCTTTGCCTTTGGTAATGTTGCTGTAGACAGAACAGCTGCAGCTCGCTTACGAGTTTTTGGTAGTGTGTGTTTCCTTCTAATCATTGATGGAATATATTGTTTAGGTTGCTCAGCTTCCTCACTAGATATTTCTGACTCCTGATCACTTACTACATTTGGTACTGATATAAATTCATCAGCAAAAACTTCTCTAAATGTTTCTTTAAAAAACTGAATGCTTTCATTGTTCTCAGTGAATGGGACATCTAAGGACATCTTATTCATTAAATGTACTGTTTGAACATAAAATGTTTTTTTAGAGAAAAGGGCGTGAATGATGTTTATGGCTATTTTCGTACTTATTTCTGGATACTTGTATTTCAGATGTACAGGAGGAGGTTGATAAAAATTTAATGAAGGGTTCCAAGAATTTAGCACTGTCAAGAATTCTTTGACACGACTAGTTGCTAACGAAGTCTGTTCAGAGTCATCTGTGTTTTCACTAATTAATTGTTTATCAAAGGAGTACTCAACTACCAATCGTCGCTTGGCTATTTCAAGTTGATGAAGACGTATTAGAGATGCTTTGGCCTTTTCAATGCTAGGGAATGAGGCGAATACATAGTTACGCTTAGCTGCTGTTTCCCATACTTTTTCAGCTCCAAAATGTTTGAGTAATTGTTGTTTGTCTTGCAAAGACAAAGATTGAGGTAAATGCCTAATTATCAACACCTTGGACATGACAAAAACTTAGCGTTCGGCTTGTTCCCTTTTATAACAATTTTAATTATCTTTCAATTTATATTCATTTCATATTTCATCCAAAATATAAACGGACAGCAGATCTGCAGTGATGATAGTTGAAGTTGACACTTGACTTGACTGACTTGACAGTACAAGATTCCTACGCAAATGTTCTAAATAGTGTTCGTTATTGAAATGTATGCTAAAACATTTGTATATTAGTATAATTTCTTACAGTATTTAGTTTAATTTTGGGTTTCTATCTGTTTACTTAGAGAGTAAAACAATATTATCAAGCATTAATTTACTTGTCAGTAAAATGCTCATCAGATGATCATTAAGTGTCATATGTAAATGTAGCAGCACTGTTGAAAGTTGTATTTGAAAATTTAAACCATGTCAAATTGTCAATATCAAAATTATACTGTAGATAGCCGCCTAGCAATGTTTATTTCACTAATTGACAAAAAACTCGTGATGTGAACTGTAGTTTTATACGTTGTGGAAGGATTTTAGAAAGTACATTTAAAATGGTAGACGTTAAAAGAAAAACTGTAAAAGTGGTAGTATTGGGAGACATAGGTAGAAGTCCACGTATGCAGTATCACGCTTTATCCTTAGCAAACAGTGGGTGTAAAGTGGACATTGTGAGTTATATAAAAACCGTGCCCCTAACAGAAATTATAGATAACCCTAATATAACGATACATAAGTTGCATCCGTTTCAATTTGACACCGGTCCGAAATTAATTCAATACTTTGCTAAGACTATATGGCAGGCTGTGAGTTTATTGTTCACATTGTTTTTAAGTGGAAGAAGCGACTACCTTCTCTGTCAGAACCCACCAGCAATACCTACTTTGCCAATTTGTCGTTTTTACTGTCTAGTTACAAGAACAAAATTTATAATTGATTTTCATAACTATGCTTACTCTGTCATGGCGTTGTCATTGTCTCCTAATCATCCGTTACTGAAAGTTGCAACATGGCTTGAGAAGTACTTTGCACAATCCTCTGATAGTAACATGTGTGTCACATGTGCCATGAAAGAAGATTTGATACAAAATTGGAATGTTGAGTGAGTTGTCTTATATTAATGATTTGTATTTGATATGGTACATGGTCTTTATTGGGTTGTAGAACACATAAGTGTATAATTTGCCTTTGAAAATCCACCACATCTATTTCCACTTTGCAACAATTTTTGTTATAAAATGTATGTGGGTTTATTTTATGTGTATTTGAAGTGCTTGGTTGCCAATCCACATGTATACAGGAATAGAGAGACCATTGCCCCATAGATTATAGTGCCTTAGTGATAGCAATGCATCACTGAATTATTAACTTGAGTAATGTTACTAACAGTTCTATTCTTGAAATTCTGTTATCATTTAATATTAATCATCCTTAACCAACCCTAGTTCACGCAACGTATGCCAACATTTCTATTGTTAATCAGTTGCCTATGTTCATTGCTGTCAGCACTCAAATGTGCCAACTGTCTGCTTGTTGTAAAAAAATATATTGAATTAATTTTGATTTCCATTGTAATATCATACTATTTTGTTTTTCATTTTAAATTTATTGTTATAATAAAATTGTCAATTATAAATTTCAGAGCTACAGTTCTATATGACAAAGCACCAAAATTTTTTTATCCAATAACATTGCAAGAAAAACATCAATGGTTTGTGAAGTTAGGTAACTTGTACCCTGAGTTTCGGTACTTAGGGCGACACCAGCTCAATGAACCTCCTGGAGATGGATCTGCAACAGTGTTTACCAAAATTGTTGGTGGCGAGGTGTGCCTCAGGGATAATAGACCAGGATTGTTGTTCAGTAGCACTAGTTGGACACCTGATGAAGATTTTAATTTACTAATGGAGGCACTACAAAGTATGTCAAAAGATTTTTTTTAGAGTAGTTATGTCCAAAACTTAATGTTCAAGGATATTGTTAAAGATAAATAGTTAATTGTGAACTAATATCTAGACTTAGTAATAAACCATTCAATTAAGCAATTCATTAATCATAAATCAAACAAAAAAGTGTGATTCATTAGCAGACATGAGTGTACATCAACAGCCTATCTTAGTCCACTGCTGGACATAGGCCTCCCCAAAGGGGGTTTTTGCTCGTAATCTCCACGCTGGGCATGTGGGTTGGCGATTGCAGGGCACAGTTTTTCACATTGCCGATGCTGCTGCCCGTTAGCGGCCAGGGCATTTAGCCGTGCCTATTTAGGCTGTGCTATACCGCAATCAGCCGCTCAACAGAGCCTCGTTTGTTATACCAGGATGTACCACATGCAGGTGAGGTTGGCTTGGGTTCCTGAGATGGTGTTGGAACCCCTTACACCTCATGACATGGCCACCTTATGACATGACATGAGTTATATATGACATGAGTCATATAATATCAAAGGTGGCCATATCCACTTTATGTTAATATTGAGATATTAACTTCATTTTGTTACTCTGTAAACATATTTTATGTAGAGCATTATGTTAGGGGAAAATGAAACGGTATCTTACAAAGAAAAACAAAATTAAATATAGTTTTGATCAAACCCGGCAATATACCATAGCCATAGTCATTTATGTTAATGGTTTAAAAATAGTAAAAATGTTGTTAATATGTGCATATATGCCATAAACATGTCCTTACAATGGTATACGTATTTCTCATAAAAAAAATCAATTTGTTCTTTTTTTCAAACTCATAATTGTGGATATTGCCACTTTTGATATAAGGTGACTCATATTTTTGTACCATCACTATTCACTACTATCATTTTTAATCTAACATACATTATACACAACAAGTAATAAAAAAACAACATTCATTTTGAACAGATTACCTTCAGATAGTTATCTTCAATTAATAATTAATTTTCATTTGAGGCAGTGATAGCCTAGTGGTTAAATATTCAGCCCCTCACTTCTGGGGTGCCGGGTTCAAAACCATGGCTCACACCTCTTTACAAAAGCGTGTTTTAAATTTAGATATCACTTGCTCAACGTGAAGTAAAGCATCATGCGGAAACCTACACATCTTAGAAATTATGCAGAAAAAAAAATATTCTAAGGTGTGTAAAGTCTGCCAACCCGCATTTGGCCAGTGTGGCAGACTATGGCCTTAACCCTGTCAATATGAGAGGAGACCCATATTCTAATAGTGGAATTATGATGAGCTGATTATTATTTATTTTATAATTAATTTTCAGCTTATGAATTAACATATGAGCTTACTAAGTCACTGCCAAAACTGATCTGTGTGATTACTGGCAAAGGGCCAATGAAAGATTATTACATAAATAAAATAGCAGCAAAAAAATGGCAGAACATAAAAGTTGTTACTCCATGGTTAGAGGCAAATGACTATCCAAGAATGGTAGCTAGCGCAGATCTTGGTGTGTGTCTACATACAAGTTCATCTGGCTTGGACTTACCCATGAAAGTGGTTGACATGTTCGGCGCTGGGTTGCCAGTGTGTGCTTGTTATTTTAAATGGTGAGATATTTTCACTTTGAAGCTTTTAAATCAACATTCATATACATTCACAATTAAACGTTTAATCTTTTGAAGTCCAGCGTCCACATCCACACATATTGGACATCTGTCTTAGGGCCACAAAGGGTTCATAGTCGCTTATAAGTGCTACTAGTGTAACAGCATCACACCTGTATTTCTCTAAAAGTTTTTCTCAGATGATTGTAGTATGTCCACATTTTTATCTGATAAAAAGTTAGTAAGCCCTAGTCGTTTTTTATTCTATTTATTGTTTTTTTTTTATATTCATAGTGGTTGCACAATAAAATTTCTCAAAACCTTTGTGTCTGTAGTATTGATGAACTGGTCCAAGATGAAGTTAATGGGTACACCTTCAAAGGCAGTGATGAACTATCCACACATTTAGTTACCTGGTTTAAGGACTTCCCCAAAAATGAAGAGCAAAATATAATAGCAGACAAGATGAAGCAACAACTGGCAAAGTTTCAAAAGTCTAGATGGGAAGATAACTGGAACCTGAGAGTAAAAAAATTATTTCAATTGTGATAACTTGAAATTATGAAGCTGATTATTATAATGATTAAAAAAAATATTTTATCATATTATATGTAAATAAAATTAATTCAGAATGTGTCAGTGTTTTAAAAATAAAAAAACAGTATTTTTTTATACACTTAAATTTTAGAAATAATACTGATCACACATCACTTACACCAAATCTTTCTATTTCTTGCTGGTTGCTTGAAATCTGAGGTTTGAGTTGTGAACCGTCATTGACAGTAACGAACCAGGAAATTATAGGTCTTATAATTTTTATTGACTATAGGTATTAAAGACTATTTAATTATAGGTATTATTATTACCATAGAATTAAAAAGTTCAAGTAAATCGAATTTATTCTGAACCTGTTATAAAAATAAAACCACAATTTTTGCTTATACACTTATACTTTAAAAATAATTTTCATTTGTTAATTCACACAAAACTTATACTAAGAGTCTTTCTATCTCTTGCTGGATGGTTTGAATCTGAGGTTTGAGTTGTGAACCTTCATTGATAGTAATGGAGCAGGAAATTATAGGTCGGGAGACTCCACAGGCACGACCTAAAGCCTGCTTGGATCTTACAAAGACATAAGGCACATTTTTGTCTTCACATAGGATTGGAATGTGTAGAACAATTTCTAGTGGTTCTGCATCAGCAGCCATTATGATGAACTCTGACAGACCCCTGTTTAGAGTTTTAGTGGCCTCATTCGCCCCTTTTCGAAGTTGCTTGTAGTTGGCTGCCTGCTGCACTAGGTTTAAGATTTTTGCAGTGAGGGCGGCATCTGCTAGAGGGTATGCTTTAGGATTAACTGCTGCTTCTTCACTCTGAAATAAAATATTTTCATTTGATATTACTGTTAAGACAAGGCAAGGAGGAGTTTCACATTAAAATTAATCTGTACGATATTTGACATGGTAGAAGTACGAAGTAATGGTAGTAGGGATTACTCAATAATTTTAAAAACTACTACTATAAATACCGTACTAAAAACTACTACTATAATACGAATACCAAAGTATTTAAGTTATGAATGTTCAGAGCTTTATAATACAATGTGCATTGGAGTGGAATTGTTCTTAAGAAACAGTATTAAAGTATTAGCCGTTATGATCAGAACGTCGCGAGAAACGGCGTTGTCAATATAACCTATAAATTATTCACACATGGAACATGCGTCAGTTTCCATTTTGTTCACACGTGGTGCTATTAAAGGCAGGTATTAAACTATCACTATTTAGAATTTTTAAATATTGTTCAAAAATTACTGTTCTGGTATACTTACCATTTTTAATTTTGAACGCGTGCTATGGAAAAATCTTTACCTCTCAGCGATTACTCGCGTCACTGAGGATGTCTGATCCTAATAGATACGGAAAACTTTATGGAAATACCAATATTGAATTAATATTCAATATTAATGATATTAGCAAATACAACAGAAATATAATACAAAAGCCTAATGCAAAGAATACCGCAGCACGTTATCAAAATGTGTCAACTCAACTGTCAAACAAAACATAGTTTAATTATGCGAATGTCATCTGTTATATGATCTATGCCAGGTGTCCACAACAATCATGCTCACGACCAAAGTTTTTCTGTTCCACTAGTTAGCGAGCGTTACTGTCGTAAACACAAGTTGAATGGAGCGCTTTGAGCGTGGAGGTAAATAATATCAATGACGAGTCAGTAAAAAGGAAGCCAACGGTTTATGAGGTTAGATTATAATCTGTGAGCTTGAAAAATAAACTGAAATAATTATTATTTAACTTGATTTTATTCAAAAAAATTATAATTTAGATTTTTTTATATATATACGT
>DWEC01003088.1:0-10948 GCA_018245735.1 Microceris miodesmiata
ATCAAATAGGGTATAGATTGGTAGAGGACCAAAGTTAATTTGTAATATACATTTCTGAAGCCTCATTTGCGATAGCTTCGCCTGTAAATTACCGCTGAGCGCCACAATGGCCCCCATAAAATCATGAAGCCCTCCATAGCGCCGGCATCACCATAAAAATAGCAATAAACTATAAACCTCGTGGAAATTATGCAGATCAGGTTCGACTTTTAGGACGAGCCCCTGTACATGTTTAATTAAATCTTGAGAAGAAACGTTATTTTAAAAATGGCGGTGAAGGGATGTATGTTGATATTGATTTTGGTTATCTTACGGTGTCTACAAAAATCCATAATATACATATATCTTCACGCCAAATTACTTACGAAATAGACAGAGTGCAGACTGCCAAATGCCTATATATTTGTATTCAAATATACTAAAGCTCGTACAATGCAACATGTTTATAAAGAACAAAATGTACGTTCGCGGCTTAAAAGTGTTTTATTAATTTATAGGTACATAATTGCAAACATTGAATAATCAATTTGAGTAATAATAAGTGATTTTTATGTAGTGGATATTGCAAATGAACCGTTGCTTGTAGAATTTATTATTCCCAGCCTATCTTATCATTTCTATCACCATCTCTCGGATAGCCCGGCAGCCGGCCACATCCCACGGTTCGTTCTCTCGGACATTGTACACGCACAAGTGGCGACAAATCACATGTCATGGTCTATTGACGAGTCGAAATTCTTCTTTGGTATCCCGTTCTGTTGTACGGTACTTAGGTTCATGCGTTTGTATTATATCGTCACACCAGGTCCCTTACGGGGTAACTAGATATCACCGATATCAATATCATTACAAACCTGACGTTATTCGCCACATTTATCGCTATGTTCATACAAGTATACCAGTTTAGAAGACTTTCGACTTCCCCATCAGCCAGTATCTGATATATTTGGTCCAGAAAGGTGAGTTCCGGTGTTCCTAAGTACCTATAAACATCGGCATTCGCATTATATTTCTACTCGTATTTTGTCATTCTTTCAACTATCATATTTCCAATGTCTAATATATTGTCATCTACTCATGTTGCATAAAGATGAAATGCACGAATATGTAGTTAATTCTGTGACGCAAAGATATTGCATCCCTGATATGCCACTCGGCTGAAACTAAAGCCGGCGGAGGAAAGCATTCGATGGAGATAAGCTGACATACTGCTGACTCGACTACTTCCTCTCACCCCTGACTCTATCGAGTGTCGAATGTGTATGATATGAGTATATTTTTTTATTGTAACCAATCCAAAGGGTTTTTGAGAAGCGCCCATAGGTAGTACTTGTCTGGATTTTAGATTTTTGAAGAACCTTCAATTATGTAGTTTTATCTGAATAGAACAGTATGATACAATCGATTAAAGCTAAAGATACACTGGCAGCAAATATTTATTTCAATACATTTTTGATAATGGTACCTGTTTATTAGACTCACCACCTATACTACGATGAAACATAAACGTAACTGGTGAAACGTGGCAGTATACTGTGCTCTTCTGCCTACCTCTTCGGTTATTACAGGCGTGATGATGCGTTTTTTTACGTTTATAAATTAACGTTATATTTTCGTCGTGTGCGCATACATCACAGTATATTTGAGTTGCTCGAAATAAAACTTCGTCTATCATATCTACAGCATATTTTAATCTTACCTCTTAATAAAAATATTAATTCGATAACCACTCGGGTCGTATGAGGTCGCGCGGGTGTTTCACCACGCGCCGCCACCGCACCGTCCGGTTCACTGACCACCGGGCACGAAACGCTCCGATACGATCTGTGGTAACATATCAGCTGAAAGTCAAAACGTGTTCGCGTTTCGTTTCTAACTTCTAATGTCTTTACACCATACCATTTAGTATGTCACACGTCAGATATATCAAACGAAAGCTTGCAATGTTACATACATTGAAAGCGCGTATAAATATAATTTAAATAGAAGTCTAACTAAACTTTTTGCCGTTAATGAAGAGTTTTACGAATGTAGTAGCTATCTTTTGAATCTGCTTTAAAGTTTGCATTGTTACGTAAAGTTGGTCTTTGCTTCTAGTCTAGTATTGAAAGACCCAGTATTCACTGACTCCGCTGGTTCAAAATTCAAATTCAAAAGTTTTTATTCATTGTAAGGTATATAAATACACTTAATGAACGTCATAACATATCTTATGTTTATATATTCATCGGCTTTGAACGCTTTTTTTTAGGCTTATGTAGACCGGAAGAAAAAAGCCGGCGGAAAAAACTCCCGGCATTCTTTAAAAAAAACATACAAGTTATTAACACTGCTATAAAATAGCTTTGGTACCCTAGAGAACACACGTGACAGCTATCGTGTGTCAATATCAGTCCGCTACCAAAAGCTTACGAAAGCAGTTGAACTTTACTATACTTTTACATAATTGTACTAGAGACAGCTTAGTGGAGTAAATTCAGTCCCAGGCCTACTTGTCATTTAAAATTAACTAAATTAAGTTAAAATTAAGTTCTATTCCAACCCGGAAAAAAATATTGCGTTATGTACATGGACTTTTGTTCTGTGTTTTGTTGTTATATATGGTAATAATGCGATGCAAGGATCTCTTTTCCGAGTCCAATCTTACCGTCTCCAACTGCCACCTTAATCCCACTCCCCTCTTATATTAAGATTATCTCGCCGACCCCATCCCATGAAGCTGCAGGGGCCAGTAAAAAAACTCATTTGGCATTCGGTGTCTTAGACCTATGTATAATAGCTTACCATACAAGGTTGATGCTCGTATTTCACATCTGTATTTATATCACAAAACAGAAGAACCATATTTCCCTTTACACATATGCACATATTTGCTTTCGTCATTTGAATTGGGCCTTAGTTGTGATTAGACGACTTGACTGTTCCTAGGCCGTCCGTTCTCAATCGTGCTAGGCAAATGTTTTCATGCTCCTACGACTGTGGCAGTCCAAAGAAACATATCGAAAATGTTCAAAATCAGCCAGTATTCAAAACTATTTAACCTTGTGATATATTTCTATTAAATACATTGTTTATCTCCATATGAACTTCATACTTAATCCAAACAACGATCGCGGATAACCAGATCACAAACTCCTTAAATACTGAACAACATAATATTGTTGTTGGTTCTTAGGAGGCTATGAGACGTGCGTGATGATGCGAGATGAGGCTAATTGACTTTACCGTCTCGCGTTATGGTAATTTACGGCTTACAAAAGTTCCCACGTAATTTGGAGACGTTTGAGATATGTTTTATTACATAACCATATGTTTATTGATTGACGTTACTTTTATTATTACATCATTGCGGCAAGTCCCATCCGTGGTTGGTAGAGAGCAATGAATGCCGAATGTTTCTAGTTTTACTGATATGATGTGATTCTTCTACATTCATTAATACATGAATCATCATCACCACCATGAATAGAAGAACATTAATGATGTAATGTATTATTGTAAAAAACTAATTATGGTTATTTAACTACTTAAGTTATGGTTTATTGACTGTAACCTCTCTGGAACATCTCTTATTGGAGATATTCCGTTAGCTGACATATATATTCATGTTTTTCTCTTCACAGACAATAGGTAGAAATACTATAGGATTATAACATTGTGGTTCACAGCTACGCGCCAAGTTCTATGTCGCTACGTGTAGAAAGCTAGCAAAGGGTTTTGATACTTCTTGCAATTTTACTGTCTCGTGACTGTTTATACACATGATTATATACATATACGGACTTAACTCACATATGTTTTATCAAAAATGGCCCGACTATTTTAAGTCTCCGTCGCGAGCTCGCTGCTACCGGCGGAAGCTCATGGAAGTCCTCGTATAAGTCCGAAACTAGACGGGCTATCCCGAAAAATATACATAAGTTAATCCGGTATTATGATCACTTCAAACAATTATTGTAAGTTTTCTCTGTTCATATAAGAATCTTCGAATTTATTCAATGTGCGTAAAAACGACCAAACCGATTAGTGACCTCGGGTGGGCATTAAAAACAATCTATTTTTGTAAACTGTTGGATTATAATCGACGGGGGGCAAAAACGCCGTAACTAATTTCGCCGTATTGTAAGTTTGAAGGTGAAGTAATAAAACTGACTTGTAATTAAACGTTGAAAATATTAATCGTATTTAATTTTTTTCACTTAACAAAGGTTCACGAGTTTGGTCGTGTTTTAATAGAAGCATTGAAGTCTTTTTTTGCGAGTCGAATCTAACATTTATAAGTATCTTTTAGGTTTTGGAATTCATATTTGTGTATTAGATTAAGGTGTTTAAGATAAGGCAAGTTTTCAAAACAGTATCATTTTATAAAATATTTTGTTAATTATTACCGATGTGTATGTATGAAGAGTAGTATAAAGTCGTAAGGTTAGAGATGTTTGGCATTCATTGCTCTCTGCCTACCTCTTAATGCATCTGGCGTGAGATATAGCGATAACATATTTGTTTATTTACGAGCTGTGGCTTGAGATTCTAAGTGATTTTTCGAATACTTTCTACAATAATAATGATAGAGAAGTATTTTTATTTATTTCAAAATAAATATTCGTTTTGATGAGAGGCTTTACGGAAATGAAGCTTGGGCTAATTTCTCAAGCTTAAGATTCCCTGGATGTTTTGAAGAGAATTGTATTTCTAAAAGGCAATGAATAAAACAACAATTAACTAGAAGGATTTTTACTGAGAAGGTTTTGTTTCAGCTTTGATTTCTTACGTCAGCGGGGAGATTGAAACTTGGTAATTGGGAATAGCGGTACAATACTTGCTAATCATACAATAAAAAAACGATATTTTAGAGACTTTTTGTTTGGAATTTATTAATTTTATGTAATACTTATGTAAAGAAAGTACATTATAATGAAATGACTATACAGCGTACAATATTTGAAAAGCATCAACTTAGTAAAAGGGGGGCCTATGTCCAGCAGTGAACTGAGATAGGCTGATCATGATGATGATGATGATCAACTTAGTGACTTGTAACATGCGCCTGTCGTTTGCTCGAGATATGAATGCTTTAAGAATCAAAGAGTAAGAATTAGACTAAGATAATAAGAAAAATTGAATTTTAGCCAACAGTCACCCGTTCTGACCATTAAAATTCGAATTTATGTGGAATGAGCTTCCAATTGAGGTTTTTCCGTAGCACATGACATGGGGTTCTTTAAGAAAACATCAAAAAGCCCTCCTTCAAAGCCGACGAAACATTGGCCGTACCTCGAGTATTGCAAATGTCCATAGGCGACGGTGACTACTTACCATCGGTTGGCCTCTCCGCCTATTTATCAGACGAAATATAAAAAAATAAATTAAAACTGATAGCATACAAATCCGGTACCTATTTGTCTCATAATATGTAGTAGCATGCTTTTGTACTTTGCAATTAGTGTCCCAACGAAGCCGTAACTGAATATTCGTCTGCGCTTCTAGTCTAAGCTGAAACTGAAACCGAATCCGAAATTGCAGAAATTTCAACCAAAAATTAAAAACTAAACCTGCGGCAGCAACCTGAATTTTCGGTCGAAACCGGCCGACCGAAACCCAAGCTTCGGTCGTACTTTAATTACAAATATGAAATTGCTGTCACATACCTGACACGGCGTCGTGTTAGACTCGGTGAAAATTAATTGGCGAGACGTGCGATATTATTCATCTACGAGGGACACGACAGGGTCGTGCTGAGGGCTGTCGTACACGGGAACGGGAAGCGTTCTATATATATATATATATATATAGATTATAGAGCACAATACTCCTCTGGTACAGTATTTGTGTACAGTATAGTAGTGTAGCGCCCGAACACTCAGGTGATGACGTCATAATCTATCTAACAAGTTAAGTCCCATTTGAACAGGGTAAGTAACTGACCCAAAATTCGGTTCAAATCAGTGCTGATCCTGCACTGCCTTCATGAAAATTGATCTGTAGGCAGTACAGCGCTATCGAGTCAGTGCTGACAACAATATTCCCACATGAATATTTTGAAGTCTAACGGATACCACATACTTGCCTTAAATTTTGAGTCAGTCACTTACCCCTTGTAAATCAGGCTTTAATGTATAAGATATGGGAGCGGACTGGGACATGGCATACATTATCCTGCCTTCATAGTCTTCATACAATATGTACATGCCACGTCTTAATTGAATAATTCACTCCATAATTCATATGTAATTGCGTGACATATTATCTGTATATTAACTAATGGAGAGAAATCTGCGCACACCTTTTTAAGAATTTTGCGCGCACGGAGGAGCGTGAAATTTGATGGTTAAGGTTTATAGGTATAAGGTATAAGGTTATAAGGTATAAGGTATAGGTATAAGGTTTAAGGTTAGGTCTATATGCACATTGTGCCAACCCTAGCGGCGTCCCCGACCTCGGCGTTGCGGGGCCACATGACCTGTCCCGAGGCCGACGAAATAAGTCAATTACAGCGACCTCACGAGACGTTTAATAATTTTTTCATATCACCAACAACTACACAGGTTCAAAGTTGGTTGGTTCATATAAAAGCGACGGACACGTCAATTTATTAAGCTTAATTGGAGGATGAATGATATCTAAAAATAGATAAGAAAGAATATGATTACTCATTTATTTATTTAAACCGTTTTGATTGTTTTTTAACAAAGGGCGGGCTTAGTGCATAATTGCATTTTCTGCCAGTTCAACGTGGCTGAATGATAGGAGGAGAATAGAATAGAATTATAATGATAGGAGTATAGACACACAAATATACCTCTAAAACTTTACAGTGATTTAAAATTAGTTAGATTTGTTTTGTTTGTATAAATTAAACTCAAGCTAAAATTATTGTGCTAATTATTAATAATGTCGTTCGTTGTAATAGTTTTAATTAATTATAAATAGGTAAATAAGTATAATAACAAATAAGTATTATGTTGAAGTCTTGTAACATGAATTATTTATTCTGAATTTACTAAGTACTAGAGTACATTTCAGAGCAAATAGTTTATTCAATCCGACCAGCCTGGTGGTCGAATGGGTAACGACCCCGACTAACTGTCACGGGGATTTTGGATGGGAAACTCAATCTGAAGAAATATTTGTTTAATGAGCGCCGCCAATATTTGTTTTCTGTCTGGGTGTACATTTATATATTAAGTACGTTGACTGGCCCGTTGATCCAGTGGTTGGTGACTGATTACTAAGTGTGAGATGTGGTTATGGGTTGGTTTCCGATCCAGAATAAGTATTTGGGTGACGAACAAATACTTGTGTATTTGTTCTATTTCGGTGCAAAATATATCTGTACAAATATATATGTATATTATGTAGTTTATCGACCACCTGGTTATTGTAACACAAGCTCTCTTGATGCTGACTTTGGGGTCAGATTACTGTGTGTGAAGATGTCCCAAGATATCATTATATTATTTATAACTATGTATTTGAAAATGTTTACATGTAGCTCATCAACTAAACGGTTCTAATTGTACAGGTTCTGGCTACTATTGGATAGGATGGCTGTGTGGAGTTGTCCAATAGTGTCCGATAGTGCAAGTGTATAAAATATATTATAGTGAATTCTACGTTGATTGACCCGCATGTCAGCATGCCAGTTCTTGTTGTAAAGTACTCGTATGAACAGTTCGTTTTTACTATGAATATCAGGAAGTGTAAGCGTTTTGTGTGTCTTACAATATGATGGTTACAATATGATACGTGTGTGTTGTAAATGTGTAATATGACGCTTATAAAATGCAATGAACTATGAATAGATATTGGGTTACGATGATATTATCTATATTGTGTCTCATTATGTGTGTGTATGTTGAAGGATTCTTCATATCGCCATGTTTTTTTATACGTAAACGTGACTGGTGCCACGTGGGAGTGTAGTACACTCCTCTGCCTAACCCCTTCAAGGATTACAGGTGAGGTGTTATGTTTTGTTGTTTGTTGCAAATGAAACATAGGCTATATGAATTTCAATTTTACGTGCGCGTTATGATGTGCGTTTTACATGCGATATAGACTTGTTTCTGAAGAATCACGTGACGTGAAGAAGAACCTAGAACACCTGGCCTGAATCTGGCCGGCAGTGATGGACAAATAATAGTTTTATAGGGAATCGTATCAGAAACATACGTGTGTGTATGAAGACTGTGATGATAGTAATTAATGTGGAAGAAGCAAGTCAGCTCTGTAAGGAGAAATATATTTGGCATTCGGTGCTCTTTGCCTACCCCGTAAGGGTCCTAGAGTAATGATATATTAACGTCATTTGTAGGTATCCATGACAGCACGTGACATCTCATGACATGACAGCTATATGAAATGTCGTAATGACATTCGTAATGACGAAGCTAGGGACATACGGAGACAGATCGTGCATTTGGAAAACAGCATCAATTGTACCCCGCGTGGAATTTCGAGGGTTGGGGACTGGACCGTGAACTGTTTATTATGCAAACAGCGACTTGGCAGCGGCAGTTTCCAATGAAACTGGATCCAGCTAAGCACTCTATCAATGTGGACGTGCCCTAATACCGGCGCTGTATATTTCTTTGTCTGTTTACCACCGTACCCTGTAAACTTATAGTAGTCGAATAAAAGTCGTTATAAAATGTACCCCTCACCAACTTTAACCGCTTCGGGCGCGGGTAGCTGTGTCGTAAAAAAGTTTCAGGTGAATTTGCGACGGGCCACCGGCTAACTTGGCGGGTGCGACAAAAGTGGATTTCTCAGTGGATAAAGTATTATTTCTCCAGTTTCAAGCCGACAGCTCGTGTGTCCACTTCAGTTTCGATGTATATATATTAAAATAAATAATTATAATCGGCTCATTTAACTTCACTGTTGGAATACGGGTCTCTTTTCATATTGAGAGGAGAACATCGGTGAAGGAAAACATCGGAAACCCGCATACTTTAGAAATTATAAAAAAAAATATTTCTAAGGTGTGTGAAATCTGCCAACCCGCACTTGGCAAGCGTGGCAGACTATGGCCTTAACCCTCTCGATATGAGAGGAGTCCCCTATTTAAACATGTATGTATTAGTTAATTTATGTATCATACATGTGTGTATTTTATTACGTTTCCTTTCTCTATAATCTTTTTGCACCTGCCTTTATTATTTTTCCTATATTAGGATTCTCCACGGGTCGACTGGTGGAGAATGCCACTAGACATTAAATTCGTATATGGTATGCAATAAAGAGTAAATAAATAAATGTAAGCTGTATTTATTATAGATGACGTTAAATTAAAATATTCCGATGTAAAGGGTTATTACATAATGATAAGAAACGAATTCGTTTCGTAACATTTTCATATGTTAAGGGAGTTATATGAAAAAAAAAATGCATCAAGAATTTTAAATTAGCAAAACATGGTTTATGTACAAAAAACAAAACATACAGTGACCCTGTCTCGTGAATCAAACACAGATTAAATCCAGTTCGTTGACCCCAGTTGATCGAATCAGAACATGTTCGGACATGTACGATTCGGTCGAAGATAGTAGACCCTCACTCTCATACCGACATCCCGGATACAGCAGCCCCTTAATGGACGTTTTAATGAAACAATTTCTTAATTCAACACATCGACCACACGGCCTGTGTTCCGTTCGAGTTATTTTTTGTTCATAGAACTCACACCTGGAAGAAAGCGCGGTGGTAGTGCAAGCCAAGCATTTACAGGGTAGGCATAAAGCAACGAGTGCGAAATATCTATTCTATATCTACCTGCTGTGTTTTTCATTATTTTACATGGATTTGTTTAGCACCAATATAGTATAAAACATATTATTGACTTTTACAAAAAATTTCATGTTGTATTTTGAAATCCTGCAATGAATGCATTGCTGCTTTTCGGCCGCTGTATATGCAGCTGTAACAATATATAATGTAATGCAGCTATGCTATAACAATTTAACTTTCCCTGAACGTTATTTCAAAACTCACTGATGTATTATATAATACAGACGGACTTTTATCATATTTTTTATTGCAGAGTCATGAACATCAATATGTATTAGAGTATTTGTGAGTACTACGCGGGCCCGACAATATGTCCTTTAGAAAGTCCATGATAAAAAAACTGTCGCGGCCGGGAGAAAAGTTCAATTTCACGGTAAAGCCATCTGTCAACTGTCAATATGTCATAGGACGGCTAATAGTGACATTAATTTATCGATGACAGGTTTATCGAGTTTTATAATTATGTGTGTGTATTATGAGTTAACGTTACAATGATAATTTTATTCAGTATATTTTATCAGTTTGTTTTTTTTTTTTAATTATTTACATAGTGTTTATAATACACATGTCATTTTAAAATACAATTTAATGTTAAACATTTGTCAATTGTAGTAGGTACACATTATTCTTAATATTGCTGTAAATATTCGTTGAGAAAATTCATTTGACATACTAATGAAAATGTCCGTCTCAGGCGCATATAAATTCTATGTTCGATTCTCAACCAGGCAGATGTTTGTTCGGTTGAATAATTAAGTTTGTCTGTTTTGTGTGTAGGGCCTACCACATAAGATTATTTATTTATATTAAGACAATTTGTGGCCGATAAAAACCTTGTTAAATAATCATAAAATATATTTAATAATATGAATAAATGATGATTACGGGCTCACATTGCGCGTATTAAAACAGTGATTTTTCTTATTACTTACAAATAGCAATTAGCTATAAACCGTGTGATACATAGTGGTTTACTAGGATCGAGGCGTACCCGTAGCATCGATGCAAATCTTCTTAATGTCTGCGTATTTACCAACTGGGACCTGATACAAGACAGCCCATTCAATTGAGCAGTTTAACTTTGGATGAATTATTTAAAGCGTATATTACAATATATTTCATTGTTAATTCCAATTCGGTATAAATAAGCGAAGTTGTG
>DWEC01003089.1:0-10946 GCA_018245735.1 Microceris miodesmiata
CCTTCGCCCTCGCAGTCCTCTGAGCCTTCGCCTTCCTCCAACGTTACCTGCGCAACAAGTAGACCGTCATGAATACCACTGTCGTATAAGTAGTACCAAAAAATAACTAACTATGCTTCTTAGGTACTACTATTATTTTAAATATAGGGTCGTTCAAGAACGACGTCAAAGGAGCTCCTTTCATAGCTGGCAACACATTGGAAACTCTCATTTTGCAAATTCTCCTACGAGATGTTTGCCCAGTTACTATCAGGTGAAGTCCAGCTGTCTAGTTATTACTTGTAATTTATACATAAATATTATTTTCTACTGCGAACATGTAGCTAGATGAATTAAATTTGCCAAGTTTCAACAATATAGGTTAATACGTATACGAGTATAACAAATTTTATGGAAAGCTTAGGTTTCTTCCGTTTGTTATCAGTGCAGCGGTTAACCGCAAGTAACGTTAAATGGAAACTTTTTCGCGGCATTGAACAGTAGTTACAATGTTGCAGTGAACGTAAACAAACTGAATGTAACGTTCATTAATTATAATTATTTATTTTCCTGTTTAATATCATAGCGCCATGATGAGTAATACTAGGTATATGTTTCAGCGACCACATAAAAAAATCTATAAGTTATTGTCAAATCATTACTTTACCTGGAAGCGAATCTGTTCAGGGCGATCATCGTCAGAGTGCTGAAGCGGCGCGGGGGGCGGTGACGGAGGAATCATGCTCTGGTAGTAGTCACGGTTCTCCTCCAGGGTGTCCAATATGTCTTGAGCGTCAGGGTGCACGAGATCTGCCCATGTTTCCCAAAGCGGGTGAACGATGTAGTCGATGAACCCAACCTGAGATTTCTCTATTGTGGCGTTGTGTCTGTCGCACATCGGGCTTATATCCATGCCCTGCTCCCGCTCACGGTCACCTTGCTGGAAGAACTCCTCCATAAGTAACGCAACCCACCGTTTGTACAGCGGCAAGGGCTTGGTGGGATTGCTCAGATCGGCGCAATGTACGAGATTCTCTAACACTTGTATTCGGTCTGTGTAGTTGTCTAGCAGGAGGACTCCACTGCCGGCCACCTTCTTGGTTTCAACCATCGTTTTGAGATCAGCGAGAAGACTCATGTGCTTAGACATGTCGGTCGAGAGCACCATGTCGATAACCATTTTCCGCAACGTTTGGCGCTGCTTCTTGTGCAGGTTGACGAAGATGTCGCATCCGTCGTTTTGCAGCAGTTTGAAAGCAACGGCCAGATGGTGGTTCTCGAGCACGGACTCGTCGTTGTACATGAGTGCCAGTTCCGAGCTGGAGTTGACCAGGAACTGGTTGGTGAGGCCGGGGTGGTCCACGTCGTGCACGCAGGCGGCGAACAGCGCCGCGCATACCTCTAGCGGCGTGAACACGGCGTCGAGCGCGGGCGTGTTGAGCAGCACGTTGGTAGACTGTGTGACGTCGGCCGCGTGCAGCGAGTTGTGGAACGGATTGTCGCGTACGTAGTGCTCCTCCAGCGTGACGGCGAAGGCAAGGAAGGTGCGCGCAGGGATCTGCAGTGTGGTGAGCAGCTCCCGGGATGTGAACGCGGCATACGCGACGGCGGTGAGAGGGCGGCCGCACGACAAATCTCCGATGCGGAATATGTCCACGCCCCAGCGATCCAAGTCGCCGAGCAAGCGGCCCAGTTCCTCTTCGTGAGGTGTTTCAACACCGTACTTTGGTACGCGTTCGCCCGTGAAGCTGTTTGTGTGTGTGAGTGCCCTTTTAACTCCGGATATCTGAAAAAAGGAGCAAATACATTAATGGTGTAGTTCCCATCGTTTGTCCTTTAATAATTGACACTAACTCTTTAATGTGAATAAGTAACATAAACAGCCGATGAGGATTACACTTGGTTTTATCACGTTTCCAACGAAATCACGCATCATGTAAATGCACGGATTATATAAGTGGTTTAGAAAACTTTTGTCAACAAGTAACGTCGTCACTCATCACAAGTCAGTACGTATTAATCTATGTGCGACCTAAATACGACCGAGTATATAATGTAATTTTAACGGAACAAGCCGATAACAAAGAATTGTGTTGATAATTTTGTTCGTTTTACTATTTATTATACGTGTATTTGATTTGACTTTCAACAATGTTACTCTTCAATTGGTGACAGTAGGCAAGCTTAGGAGGTATCTTAAACACAGTCGACAAAGGTGTTGGCAACTAACTCCTCACTTCAGACAGTGTGTGGAAACTTAAACCTATTCCGTCTTGAAAACGTGCTTAGCAATGGCACGTAAAAATACCGGTACTTTACAACCTACATATTTCCTTTCCAATGAGACGGATATTTGTTCTCACATAATTAAACTTTTTTTGACTATTTTGTGTTTGTAGTGGAACGACTGTTTGTGAAGAAGTTCCAAAACTTACTTGTGACATGGTAGTTCCAGGTCCCACATGGCGCGGTTTCTCCTTCTTCTTGACGCGTTCAGAACTCTCGTCCACCTGAAGTGATGGGAGATCGAGCTCCTGTTGTTTATCTGTAACATAAAACATATGATTTATGACATTTATTTCATTACCATCGTCATTATCATGGCATCTTTTATCGTCCTTTGTAGAGCATGGGTCTCCTCTTACAGCGAAAAGAGTTAAGACATACTTACCATGCTGGTTAACTATGGATTGGGTACGACATTTTATTTTAATATATCGAAATGGTTCGTATATCTAGTAAATAATGCGAATAGTAAAGACATACATAAATTATTCAATTATCTATTCAACTGTCCAAATTTATACTTAATACAGTTATAGATATTTCAAGTAAATATATATTTTAAATGTACACCGTACATTAAGTAATATGAACTTGTGTATAATATCAAATCCGAATTTTCTTATGGTGGTACACCAATATAAAAAATGAAATTTAGGACATATCAATATCGTGTCTTACATTTGAAGATGTGTTACGAATATTTTTAAGTGCACTAGTTTTGAAATTATTCATGAGAATTGAAATGGTGCCAATGGACATCAGTGCCGAAGAAAGTAGGTGAATGGAACATAATACAACATATAAATATATATGTGATAAGCGACTCTTATATTGCCAATTGATAACATTCTGGGGCAGATATATATATGCACACAGATATATTTATGCACATTTCTTACGTAAACGTCTAATGGGTATTATTATTTCGTAACAGAAATCGTTTAAGCTTTGAATTTTGACTTCATACGTCTCATGTGATTTAATTTTAATGATATATCGTGTACGGCGGGGAGATAACTTGGGTACAGAATATCTGTATACATGTTACAAATTCCACATTAAAAATGGTGGGCTGAGGGCACCGATGACCAAATATCACCATCCTTATAGACTTGTAGTGTCTTCTAGGTTCATGTTTTTTGGTGCTCTCTGTCTACCTGACGTGATGATATAATGATATAATAATGAAGACTAATAACATAAAATGGCAAAATACTGATTACATTCGTTTTTATAGCATAAAGTAAATATAGTGTTAACAATATCACTAGCATTAGTTAATGCTTTTATTTTTAAATTACAACCACTTCACGATAAAGGCTGTACTGCTCTAAAATGATAGCCGTAATGGGACCTTATCGGTTTTTGTGGAAAGCTGCGTATTAAATCTAAATATAGACTGAACAAAAAACATCGACTCTTCATTTTATACATATCTAATCGAGACAATAAAACGAAATCTGGGGTGAAGAACACAACAATAATAGTTAAAAATGCAATAAAATTGCATGGTAAGAAGGCACATGGCAATGCCACCTCACGGTAAACGGTAACCATAAAGTTCTGCCAACTTCAAATCTTTGAAACCTTGACGGGATCTTTTAAACTTATGATACGAAAATGAAAATAATTCAAATTTTCTTCATATACTATTTATTTAGTTATTGTTTCATCACCTTATTAAAAATGTGCGTGCGTTTGATAACGAAAAACCTTTCATTTCAGTAGAGTCTGAGGCACTGATGTTTATTGATTTGTATAATGTCATATTTATTCATAAACGACTATTACGCCCGAATGTTTCGTTCTACTTTAATTATTTTTTACAATCGCCAGAATCAATACGAAACAATTGATATAATTTACATATGTATAATACGAAATGTACAATTGAAATGTACAATAGAAAACAAATGGAATCGTAATTGAGCTTTTAAGCGTCCATGAGTATAGGGAGGAGACTTTATATCATTTAATGAGTTTACGTGATAATGAAAGTATATACATACATATATATGTATATAACCGTGATGTTTGCACATCATGTGATAGACATGCATTGTGATACTGTTGAGAGAAAATTATTTACGATAATTGTTTGACCTTATGTTAATAATGTCATATCATTAAAATGTTATTGGGGATTTCAGCCTATCAGGTTTAAAAATGATCATATTATTCCGTGAACACTATAACATAGTATAATTTTATGCGCAGTTTTTCGAGTGTTTATGTGATATTTCTCATTGTTGAATAACAAATTATCTTTGATAATGAATTTTTGGAAATATTTGTGATTGTGGAGCACACGTGGTTTTCGTGGTACTGTTGGCTTCGGTTTCAGACATTATTTAGTTTCTTGTTTACGCATAGTTTGTACATATTTTGTCTCGTCTATTTCGGACACAATATTTGGCGCAAACAATACTACGCTAGTCGCTACTAGATAAAGCCGCAAACAAAGTAATTACGATCTCATCCTGCGGCTCTGGTATTCGCTTCGACCTCAATAACTCATTGAAGTAATCAAACTTCGTTTCGAGATCTTGGTTAGGTATTCAAACAATGAGAGAGTAACGTCAGAAATTTCCATTAAGATTTGTACCGGTGCCGGTTGAACGGAGCGAATTATCGATTTTGCGTATCGAAATCGGTTTTATACACTTGATCTCGGACATGTTTTAAGCGCATTGGTGCTTTTAATTACAGTCAAATTTGCGTAACATCTCGTGCGTAGACGGAAGAGGTATTCGCGCGCTTATCATATATACGAATATATTACTTGTTTAATCGTTGCTATATAATAGCGATGCGTTCCTTTATATGTCGTCTTAAGAAGTCAACTGTCAAGCCTTTCAGGAATTTTTAAAGTAAAATATTGCCTTTTAATAAAATTTGTGTTAAGTATCAAAGTTCATTTTGTCATACGACTTTTGTGTATCATCTAATTACAGTGAAGACGTACGTTACAAGGCGTATTAGGAGACAACTGGACAAAACAATTTTCACAATTATTATTATTATGAAGAGAATTTAAAAATAAATTTATTACAAGTTACTTTTCATGTGAAAGTAGATTCTTTTTAAACGAAAAGATGGAAACATTAGAAATATACGTTTAGGTGCAAACAGCAAACTGTTGAGGTAATCGTCGTTCGCAAATTGAGATATCCAGTCCGAATGACCTTAAACTAAATTTTCAGATAAAAGCGCATTTTGTTTATATATCTGTTCAATGGGCTCACGTGTCTGTTTTGCCTTGTTCACGCTATAAAAAAAATTTAACAGTCTATTAAATTGATACATGTATACACCTAAAGTCAAAGCAGTTTACAGATACGTGACATGAAACAGTTTGAGAAACGTATAAAAGACACGAATAAAGCTTTCCAGCAGAAAATGACTTACGACTCCGTTATGCAGGAATTCCTTGTCCCAGTCCTTTTAAACCCTGATTATTTCTGAGTATTAATGTTTCTCTAAAAAGTTGTATCTTTGGACTAAAAAATCAGCCAAGGATTACTCTAACTTATTAACCATGCTATTAGCACCTTACTTCACATGTGAAGTTTAAGTGTCCGTTCACGTGTATATAAAAACAACGTCAGTATCATAATATGGCAGCAAATGACTCGGTTAATACATTTTAAAAAATTAGACCAAATTTTCGACACAATGGATTTATTATTTTATATATTGTTTTGTGGTACATCTTAATAATAGCCATAGTATGTATTTAACGTATTATGAAATAGAGAAATTATTCTTCCCAAACTGTCGATAGCTTTATGAACTACATTTTTTTGTAAGTTCTCTTTAACAATAAATTTAGAATCGTGCTTATTTATATCATTAAATATATTATGTGTTTTAGCTAATCCCATAAATTCGGACTAACAACATTAAACTTTAGTTGAAAATAAATGAAAGCCTTTACATATTAAGCCTGACAGACAAGCAGACAGGCCAAATGACTATAAGTGGTCACCGTCGCCTATGAACATTTGCAACACCCAAGCAGTGCCCAATGCATTTTCAACTTTGAAGGAGAGCTCTCTTTATGCCTTTTTAGAAGACCACCATGTAATAGGGCGCCGGGAAAAGCTCATTCCAGAACAACCATTCAATTATTTTAATTAATTTAATTAGCGATGTTATCGAGTAGATATATTGAAAGTGAGAGTAGGTATGAGGTATGGTGCTGGGCGGGCGGCGTGAACACTCGGTGCATCGTTACACACTCATATCTGATAATGTGCTAATTGCTCCATCAGTGACGCAAAACGATACTCGTGTACAAACTCTCTACTTCGATTAAAATAATTAATGAGGTGTATAATTCGTGAAAATCGATAAACTGCTGTTACCATAACAAGTTAATACACAAAGAACAAATGCATATTAAATGGTTAAACAAATCTCGTTACAGTACATTTGGATCAGCGAAATCGATAGTAACAATCGTGAAAACAAACTGAGCATACTTAACATGTAAATAGTTAAAAAATAATAAATTGTACGTACCCAAAAATGTAGAGCAAATGTACTCCGATATTTGATTGCCGGACTTGCTGGACTCGGAGAAGTG
Organism: Microceris miodesmiata; assembly: GCA_018245735.1. Lineage (NCBI taxonomy): Eukaryota > Metazoa > Arthropoda > Insecta > Lepidoptera > Hesperiidae > Microceris > Microceris miodesmiata. The sequence goes on from DWEC01003089.1 coordinate 6,854, forward strand.
GCTCAGCTCTTTGTTGAGCATCCTCTTGAACTGTAAATGTAATAATTCTATAGAGCGGGCCATCCTCGATGCTCGGCGTCTAAGCCAGTTAGAAGACACGCAACGAACACACTGTCTCTCGTTACACACGCGCATTTCGTCCGTATAGCTTTAAAATAATATTGGTAAATAAAAGAAACTTCTGAGTAAGTCAAACGCGAGTTCAGTACTGATAAAATTGTTCGCGGGATAACAGCATTAAGTACGTCCACATAGGACGAGTGCTATCGTAATACTGAAGCGTCGTTTAGACGCGGCCTCGTATTTACTGCGGCAAGCTCTCGTCACCGTCGCTGTGGTTACGTATATAAAAATATCAGTTTCCTAGTAATTATCTGACTTACTACTAAACTAGAATTTTGTGAATCAAATTTCCTTTTATGCAGCAGGTGGGAAGATTTTATGTTAACATTAATCTTTCATTTAATTAAAGAGCCGAATTACATTGATATTCCTGAATGGACGTACAATTCTGAATTCGGCACATGCGTTTTTTTTGGTTAAATTGTTTAACCGAATTAATGCGCATATCTACATGAATAGAATTATTAGAATCATTTTAACCTTCAGAAATATATACCTGTATATTATAAAGTTAAACGTTTCATACTAAGACATCAATGAGATCTAGGTATTGCTACGAGTAGGTCTGAGAATCTGAGATTATTAATTACATAGTTAATTTTACGACAAAATTAACACAATACGAAGAATAGATTTTGAATTAAATAAACTAAGTAGATTATTCTATATCTTTTCAAACTTTCGCTAGCCTATAACGCTTAACGCTATAACGCTTTGTTACAGAATATATTTTTTAGATGTAAAGATTCCCTGTTTAGTTGAGCGTTGTAAGTCGTCTCAGAATTTGTTTTTAGAATTTTTAAATCGTGAGAAACAAAGGCGATAAGAAATTAATAAACACTTTTAGGCGTTAGTAACATGAGAATCGCATGCAAAAAAACTACTGATCTAAATTCAATGTAACAGCCACTGTGTCCTAGTTTTTCGACGCGAGTGTTACCTTGGAAATTTATATTATATGTCAGAAGATTTATTTTCGTGTTACATTTTAACTTTTCGTTTTCATACCATCTTATATTATGTAAATTAGTTATATATATAAATCCCAAGTTTCCACGTCGTTAGAGAAATATAATGATTTTATTTCAATTTTGTCTTCAATCTATTTGATTTAAAGATTTAACATTCGTTCACCTTATTGACAAACGTGTTAAGTGTTAGGACATATTATAGTTAATCCGGAAAATCCGTTGAAAGCGTAGTGTTGATAAATTATATTGCTGACAATAAGTCTATACAACGCTTTAAGACACCTCTATCGTATAGATCTTTATAAAAGTGTGATTATTTTGCCAATGTCGTAAGAGAGTGTCTATTTCTGGCCGTACTTAAGTGTGATTCAATTTCAAAGCTTTTACCGCGGCCATTCACTAGTTTTCCACTTCACAACAGATTAGCAGTTTCATAAAAAATGTATAATGATCGCTATTTCTGATTACGGACGCCGGATTTGGATTCTACATTCACCATAGTTGTTTGTTACTTTTTATTAGACTATAAATGTGTATTGTGTAGTGCGCTGTCAAAGGTCATAATGCAAATAAGTAACACGCAAACAATATTGCACTGGGACAGACTGAAAGTTGTAAATTTATTTGATAAATAAGTGGAACAATGACGCAATACGCGCAATTTAAAAAAACTACGCATTTGAAATTGGAACACAATAATAACAATAAGTAGGTAGGTACCTATTATTTCGATCGACATATAAAATTATCTTTTACATTAATTGATCGGTACCCATAACGCATAGTAGGAACGTACTAGAATACAAAATGAACAAAAATATTGACAAGGTATATAGACCATGTGCTCAAAGTACGAGTACCTTAATTGTATGCATATTATACTAAAAAAGTGCGTTCTTTAATATATACTTATTTTAATTTTAGTACATATTATATATTTTATGGAGAGTTATAATCACTACTTATACGGTTATTGGACAGGACACCTACAATATGGTTGTTGCATATTTCCATTGCCAATTAATGAGTCACCATAGTCCCCAGCATCGTCATATGACGTATAATCTTTGTCATCTCAGAAAAAATAACGGTATGTGGACATTTTATACGTAGTAGACATACTTGTTTCAGAGTTACGCAGTACGTGCCTTCTTACACGTTTTGTTTATTGTTTACTACGGACGACTCCCAGTTATCTGATAGAATTCCAAATAAATTAAATTAATCTTGTTGACATTGGAATATTAAATCTTTAAAAGTATCTCTGCCAACATGCACTTGGCCTGCGTGACAGACTATGGCCTTCTCTTTGTGAGAGGAGATCCGTGTCCACGAGAGGAATGATGATGTCCATGACGCTACTGATGAGGATGATAATTATCAAAAGTATTTATTTGCTGTTATCAATGTGAAAAATGGCATGCAGTAACATTGTTTTCAAATACATGTTTGAAACGAACCACATCTCTCCACGAGCAAGGACTTGCGCTCTACAAATACATTGCACTGTGTTTTGATAAATGTAGCCTTGCGGTTAAAACGTAAGTTTCTCATTAATATATATTATCATTGCCGTTTATTTTTGAATATGTTCTCATAAGTATGAACATACATGAATTATATGAATTACATTATATGAATCTTTAAATGTCAAAGATTTTAATTAAAGTTATTATTATCACATGTATCATAAGTCCAGGTCCCCGCGGGCCAGGCAGAATGCACCAAGTCGTATATATCTTATATACGTATACGTGACGTGGTTCTTCTTAACTTATCACTCTGTTCACTCGCCAGTTTCGAACACTTTTAACCTTCTCAAAATTCAATGGTTTTTAATAATGTCATGAAGTGACGAGACGTTAATTTCTTATAATTATATTATTAAAATAATGTCTGTATTGTATCAAAATAATCGAAAACAATATACTATTTGGAGAAATCTTGTAGATGGGTAAACATTACAAAACAATGAAGTGTGAATAAATTGACAATAACGTTTAAAAATATCCAACAGTTATTAAAATCGTATTTATTAAATCACAGATCTATACTATCACAGAAAATTTCTTGGATTGTTTTAATTATTATATCTCGTTACATATTCTGCTTCCTTACAGTGTAGGCAGAGAGCACGGAATGACCAGTTTCTCTATTGTTATACATTTCATATGTTTCTTTTACATTCATCACTGTGTTCATGTATTGAAGAATATTCTTTATATTATAGAACCATATTTTAGTTTTCCTCATGTGTATTTCCACAAAGTCCAGGGAGTTTTGTGTAACGCTTTGAACCATCCGGGACTTTATTTTTATCAAAGTTTCAGTAGCACAAAGGAAGAGGGAAATCGTTCATGAGCTCTTGTTTATTTTCTTGAAATCTTAATACATTCATCCCGTTTCGAGGTAAACCACGTCATATATATATATATGCATATTCATGTGTAGGTATATATTTATATATTTTTACTCATGGAATAGGATCGTGCCAAGTTAGTTACAAGGTAGACAGAGAACACGGAGTGCCAAATATTTTTATCCTTGCAGGTTAGATATTTTTCTTCTATGTTCAACACTAGCTTTATATTGGTTTCAGTGACTAGACCCCTTCAGTCCCAGACCCCTTCATTATCCCGTACTTCACTCAATTTATAGATGGTTCTTGGTATAAAAAAATAAATAATAATCGACTCATTATAATTCCACTGCTGGAATATGGGTCTCCTCATATTGAGAGGGTTAACGCCATAGTCTGCCACGCTAGCCAAGTGAGTGGCAAACGTCACACACCGTAATTTATTTTTTATTATTTCTAAGATGTGTAGGTTTCCTCACGATGTTCTTCACCGTATACTTTCTTGGTATAGTTTATATAAACATAACACCACACCTGTATTTACCCCAAGAGATAGGCAGTTGAGGGTAGTACATCCACGTTTCACCTGTCATGTTATACGTCATATGTTTACATAATACGTATACATGAATAGCTGACC
>DWEC01003090.1:0-10946 GCA_018245735.1 Microceris miodesmiata
TGAAAATGTAGGGAAGACATAATACATAAACAGATTCTTAGATTTTAATAGAACTAATGTAAATTTTGCCATGCTTAAATGAAATGGTTCTGTCATTCTTAACATACAAATCACTTCATATAGTCAGTTTTATGACATCTTTGCTTAATTTCGCTTTTTTACTAGTTTTTTAGCAACTACATTTAGAAATGCTTTAATTGGCAATAGACTAAGATAGCCCAAAGATGTGTTTGGTGAGTTGATCTAGTACTAGTTATCCAATTAGTTGTTAATAGGATTATTAGTCAGCATCAATTAACAATAGGAATTCCAGTAAATATTACCCACATGGAATAAGTACTGTTTTACTGTCATGTTGCGTGAGTGTTTATACACATGATTATAAATGTACCGGCTTAACTCGTTCTGTGCAAGTGCCAGGAGCTCATGAGGAAGGCCCTCATACAGGTCTGAAACTAGTCTGGCCATCCCGAAAAATGTGTGTGAGTTAAGCTGGTACATTTATAATCATGGAATAAGTACTCTTAATATTAATTGACTTTTCACATGGAATTATTAAACAAATTGCCACTCCTGTCACCCTGCAATGATGACTTCTAGTTTACTGGTGTTCAACGATAATGAGAAACTGCACACTTAAATACCAAAACAAAGCTAGTTATAAAAAAACTTCCTTCTGTTAGAATGAACTGTTACTTCAAAAGGTAACTAACCGAGAACAGTTGCTGTGTGATCCAATTATGATATTTCTTTACTGAACCTTCATAGGCCACTGTGAAAACATCTTTCATATTAATATCATAGTTGCTTCTTTGAAGACTATAGAGAATTTCTTGAAACACCAGCTCAAAGAAAAGTAATGCTCTGAAAAGTAAAGAAATATTTAAATTATATTTGAATAAACTGCAATATTTTATTTATAAATGGGTGTATCCTTAGAAATGTACAATTTCGTGTATACATTAAAAATATGAAGCATGAATGACAGTTGCTGTTATGGATAGCATTTATCATTTTTGTTAAGTATGTACCGGGACTATGAAGATAAGATAGAGAATTTCTTCACTTAAACAGTTCTTGGAAATGTATAATATGACTGAGATTATAAAGATAATAATTATGGCGTTTATTAGCTTGTTATTTATTATATCTTCAATTATAAAAAACATGTTACAGAATTTTTAGATATAATTGTAACTTGTTGATTTAGCTAGTTTTAATAGTAAAAACTGTATAAAGAAATGTTCACAATTTTTTTTGAGCCATTAATTGTACATTTCACTACAAAGGTTACAAACACTTAAGTTGTAATTAATTGCAATCATACCTGTTAAGCCATAAGACACTTTCCGTTCCACAACATTCACCTCTAGTTTTTTCTTCTAGCATTAATTCTAGCAAGCACGACTCCTCATTGAATCTAAAATATTTCTTGATTTTCTGTGAACATCACCAATACACAATAGTTAGAGTACAACTTTAAACAATTACAATTGTATGTTTTTCATGTTGTCTTTCAATCTTTATAACATCTGAAAAATGCTGTTAATTTTTAACTCCAAAAATATTAAAAGCTATTTCATTATCATAAACCTTTTTGTTTTACTTGCACTAAAGTTACTGTCAAATCCAATTGATATGATAAAACAGATATACAAACAGCCTAAACCTGACTCGCAACATAGATTTAATCAGCTTTTAAACATTTACAGCGTTAATAAGTTAATTATGTACGGCTCTAGGGTTAGCTAAGGCACTAAGAGTATTCTGGTGCTTTTCACTTTTCATTCTTTCTTTTCATGGTGATATCTAATATATGATCAGTGTAAAAAATATATTTCTATATACCTATGTGTGTCTGTTTTGAACTTACATCAACATTTCCTTGCATGTCATATTTCACAGGAGCGAATGTTTTTCCTAAGCGCTCTGTAAAAATATTAAATTATTTATAGAATACCTATGCTATATTACGCTTGCAATGTAAGTTTCATAATATCCGTCAAGTATCCTAAGTACGTACCAACTACGCCCAGCAAGTCCGATGCGGCATTAAGGAATTTTATAGTATTTATCCTCCCATTGATAACGGATGGAAAATAATTTATATTCAAAAATATAAATTCTGGCTTTGTTATGGATGTACTCGCCATTTATGAATTATTCAAATTCCATAATAGAATATATTAATTAATGTACACCATTTTAAGCACTTAATTGTTACAAGTTATATTTACAAGCATATTTATTTTGCCACCACCAATTCTTTTAAGCTGAAACGACCGAATTCATATGAAAAATAAAACTGTAGAATTAGATTAGATGTCACTGTTTTTTTCGTATATTTGTTTGACATTATTGACCTAGATACCAGTTAATTAGCCGTTGCTGATTTTTTCACTTAACTTTATAATTTATATAATTAAACTTTCCCTTAATATCAATTAATACATTTTCGAGCAATATTAAAAATAGACATCTATTTTATTCATCATTTACACACAGTTTAAAGGCAACAAGTTTGATATAATTAAGTGACCATGATTTTGTAGCTCCATGCATTTGATTATTTAAAATTAGCAAGTAACAAATTACTTCCAAAAATCCACGTGAATGAGATAGATTAAACCATTTTAGGCCTAACTTACAATGTAATTGGTTTTTAAATATTATTAATAATTAATTTCCTGTCCATATAACAGAGCATGTCAATTCAAAAAGTTCGTTTACTATTCATTACAACAGAAAAAAGAATTTGAGATAGTACTATGGTCCCAATGTATTGCACATAATAATTATAATAATTCATTGAGAGAATCAGACAGAGAATGATTTGACAATTTACATATCTTTAGGTTAAGTGAAAACAGAAAAAATAAATAGTTAAAGAACTAAGGACTTCGAATTTTTTGAATTGTTCTAGCACTTATAATCACATGTTTTACACAGATTTTAGTCTAAATTGTATGCCAATATAATATCTGTGATTTAAAAAAAATACAATTTCCCTCGTACAATTAACAATTAAATTTAGGTATTTTGTTGCTAGTTAAACGTAACATAATATATGATCATATAATAATATAATATGAACAAATAATTTGCATTTTTGAATTGCCGTTGTAACAATGTTACCTAATCATTATTATATTGTAAGAACATGACGTGGTTTTTGGTTAGAACGTCACATTTATCTGTGCATTAAGCATTATATCTAGATCACATTATTGTCATTCACCACTTTCAATACATAGGTAATCTAATAAGAAAATGTCTGCTTCAGAACGTTTCCTAAATCGTCTTCAACTACAATTGTTAGCACTTTACTTTTAGGTGAAAATGTGAAGGGCACTAAAAATCTCTTTTCTGGTAGAACGTTGGTAAATTCATAAGAATCTAAGACCATTCCATTTGATTCATCCCGTACTTCAACTATTCTTATTCCAGCTGTTGATATAATCATCATTTTATTTTTATCAAACTTTAGATATCTTGTTATTGCTTGTCTTTCTCTGCCATATTCATTATTAAACCATCGGTGGTATGACAATAATACAGCGCAATTTCTTGTCCAATAAATAGAATCGTTTCCATTCATTCGGTTGATATTTTTTTTGGAATCTGCCAGTCTGTTCGTTATGTTTGAATACACGCTAGATGGTCTTTGGATTGGGGTGATGTTTGGACTTCTTCTTACTATATCAGATTTTGTCAACGAAGCAAAATTTCCCAACGTCGTTTTGCTCCTTGGTCCCAACACTCTTAGTGGTTCAGCTACATTCATTGTAACACTGATATTACGCTGAAGAGAGACTGTAGAATGTTGCACTGGTTTACCGTTGTAATTATTCATATTATCTTTCGTTAACGTAGATCTCTTGTCGCCAACCAAAAACACTCTATCTATATTATCGAAACCTCTTCCCATTATTCCATCTTTGGTATGTCCCAGGTCGAATGTGTGACCTAATTCATGAAACACGGAACCTAAAGTAGTTGCAAAACAGCCACCTAACGTGCCACGATACCCACTGTCGTCCATAAATCTTCGCGTGTTGACGGGAGATGAATCTAAAAATTTAGGAATTACGTCTTCAATGGATGTTGGCCAAGTATATAAGCAAGCAGTCCCAAACAATGCTAAGCCGCCTCCTCCTAATGCGGCATAGGCTTCAGTCAAAGACACAATTTCGTCGTGTGTCATTGGCTTATCGGTGTCTGTGCCTTTAAATCTTGTGCATGAAATGAACGCCAAAAACTTTCTTTCATTGCTTCCTAAATCAGAAAGCATAAGTTCTCGACCAAAATGGGACCACAAATCAGTTTGTTTCATTTTTCGGGCTTTATTCACGTTAAGGTTACTCCTGAATACGATGCATTCAGGTTTTTTATGATTAACTTCATGTTCCAACTGAAATGTTTTTCGTCCGACACCACATTCATACAGTTTTTCTGCGGTTAGGCTTTGGATTAATTTAGCGCCGACTACTATTCGAGTACACGCACTATCAATTGAGCTATCAACATCCGGAGGGCTTTGAAAACATCCGTCGTGACCTTGGCAGATGATATAAACGGGAGTTACTCTTAGATTTGTTTTTCTGGGCGTATAATCCAATATTAAGGTTTTACGTTGATGAATGTTGTACTCAAATGCTATAACATTTTCTCCTCTTTTCAATTCCACTATTCCTCTAAACTCTCTATTGTATACATTCCACTCTGAGTCCCGTTGCAATCCATTACAGGAAACAGTGCACTTAATTTTATCTTGATTATTACATTCCCCTGCAGTTATTATACCTTTAATAATAATTACAGAATAATTCACAATCTCTCCATTTTGAAAATTAGTTACAAATATTGCAGAACTCTGCTCGTTTTTATTATCTTCATTCGTTCGGTTGTCCATTACCTGTAATATTTATATGAAACTTTTAAGTTCAGGTCACTGCTTTCGTGATTTTGTAACTTATCTTCATCATTATATTTAAATATTTTATGTAATATTTTTGTATCGTTGGTTTAATACGAGTAATTAGGTTACGTATAAAACATACAGCCTCGGCGAAGATAAGCGAGTCCATTGCGTTCGAAGTTTTCATTTTGAATATGATATCATTGTTGCGGAGAGTAGGCGAAATGAGTTTTACCTTAGCATTTAAAGGTCGAGAAACAAATAGTTTCGCAGTTAGCAATGACTCACCATGTTGCAGTCAGCGTGGAGCGCGCGGAGCTGGCGCGTCGGGAGGACTGCGGGTGCGGGTGGCGCGGCGCGACGGCGGATCGGCGGCCATTCGCGACTGGCAGTCGCTAACGTGAAACGACGTGCTTCCTCACTCTGTTAGTTGAATGTTCGCACGCTTCAAGTGCGCATGCTCGCCGATGCAGACCGACGCGCCGATGTAACGATTGCGCCTGCCGGAGGGTCAGACTTTCTGTCTCCATCGCCACGAGGGGGGATTTAATTCGATGCAACAAACACAGGAGCCAATGCGTCGTCTATCAATATGTATTGTCTTTGTATTATACTTACAGCATGAATATTTTAAAAATAAATAAAACTGATATTATATTATTTAGTGCTTTAATTAACAATAAATCAATACTAACCATAGAGTCGTTAGTTTTAAGTCTGATCGCTTAGTTTAACTTAGTTCGATTTTGCCGTCGCAATGGAAATGGACTTGAATTTTTATTCACATTCGCAATAAAGAAATGTACTATCTTTATATTAAATTACAATTTGCATTTGACGAAACTCTAAGAAATATACTCTCATTAATCGTTGCCAAAATATAATCGAAATATAAAACTTTAACTTTGGCAATGGATATAACTTAACTGTTGATGTTATTTTATAATTTCGTTGTCTTGTTTCCCACGTGTGGGAAGAGAGTAAACGGCTGACAAAATAAATAACTTGAGAATAAAAACAGGATTTTTTATTTTATTCTATTTTATAGCAAAATAAAAACTACTTTAAAATAAGCAATGACAGCCTAGTGATTAGGAATTCAGCCCCTCACTCCAGGAATGCTGGGTTCAAATCCATGGCGTGCACCTCTTTACAAAAGTGCGTTTTAAGTTTAAATATCATTTGCTAACGGTGAAGGAAAACATCGTGAGAAAACCTACACACCTTAAAAAAAAATTCTAAGGTGTGTGAAGTCTGCCAACCCGCACTTGGTCAGCGTAGTAGACTTTGGTCTTAACCCTCTCAATATGAGAGGAGACTCATATTCCAACAGTGGAATTAGAATGAGTCGATTATTATTGTTTTAAAATACTGTAATCTTGAGATGTTCGATCATCTCTTGCTAAAATTTTACAAGCGCCTGATATAAAAGCAACTATGTTCACAAACGATACGATGTCTGCGAATTTCAGCGAAGGCGTGTACCTATTGGCTTTTTCTACGTTATTGCCGACCAACTATCGATTGGGTTTATCCCTGTCTGGATATCCTGTAAGGGTTAACAACCCTTCTGTTCTCGATGTCTGGTGAAAAACAGTTTAAAAAATAGAGAAAGGGGTGCGAAGAATGTAGCCGGCTGCAATATAAATTAATTCTTCGTGAAGCGTTGAAAGAAATACCGTTATAGAACGTACACATATTCTTTTCTATGTATCTTCCGCCAGAATTTTGTAAAAGAGAAGAATTTAGTGGTAGAACAGTACAAAGTAGAAAAACATTTCATTCAGTGTTTTTTCAATAATCTAAGAATCTATGTTCATGGACGCTTGACTCTAAGGGGATCTCATTAACTTTTATAAAGTCGCATTTTTATTGTCTTTATGAGTGTTGAAACTCCATTTGGGAAATCATTAAAGGACTGTCAAATGGTAGTACCATAATATGAAACAGTAAAAATGTTAAAATTCTATATTTTTGTTTGTAGATCTGCTTGTTGGCTTTAGGGTTTTTTCTTGCTGCTTGTTGGCTGGCTGGATCTGCTTGATGGCTTTAGGGCCAATGCCTTTAATATTTCGACCTTACATTTGTTACCTTGTTACCTTAAGTACGTACGACATCCTAAAATAACACATCACATTTACATCAAGTTAAGTTGGTTTCCAGATTTATACAAATGTGCAATGGTTCTTTTTTATGTACATAAAATAACTTGGTAATGTTTATGTGCTAGCAGTCTATATAAGGCTTCTCTATGAGCGCCACTTTACCTTTAGTCGAGTATCGACTATTTCTACAAACTTGAGCACATTGACTAGAAATAGCTTAACAACGAAGCTGCGGAAATTCAGTCTTGTTATAAATAGACGGTGCTATATGTATACAAATTGTGATATTATACTCATGATATATGTACTAAAAATAAAGATAATGTCCTAAGAAATAAATAGCTTAGTGTATACCTACAGTAGTTACTCCTTCGGATGTGTAGTTATTCGTCTAATGTTCGAGAGCGAAAATATGAGTTCGTTTTGGTCTGTTCAGCGAGAATAGCAGGATTAATAATACGAAGTGCACTTTATACTCAGGGTGAGCAACGCTGCTATATTTTGCGGTGATATCATGAATATTGAAAAGATATCAAATACGAAAAAGTCTCTAAAAGCCATATTTTGTAGACGACTTGTGACGTTTTGTGCGCGGGCGCGAGGTATGATGATGAGTCGGGTGCAGGAAGTGGACAGGGCTGGTCGCAGGAGCCGGTCGTTGTCCCAGTGAACGCAGCACTTTCGCTTTTATCGGCGAACGAACCCTGGCCATTACTACCGCGCTCACGCGGTTACACCATCACGCAGCTGGTCGGTTTTGGCTGTGTTTGTCATTCTGGTATGCATACTAATCGCACTTTATGTAGGGTTGTGATGTTTAGATTTCTCCACGCTTAAGGCGGCGTATTGTCATTATGTTATATGCCGAAATCCCCATAAAACGATTACTTTACACTGAATTGTTATTGTATCATTAAAATATTTATAATATATAGTTTTGAAACTATGAAAATGCAGCATTGAAATGTGTTAAGTGTATTGGGTTTTTAAGGTTTTTTTTCTTATTAAAAAAAAGTTTTTTTTTTTATTTGACACTTAAAATCTCAAGAATGCTTGGGAAAACAAATCGGTTTACTGATATTGAATACGTCGAAAAACAAACAAATATTGAGTATATCAGAAATAGTAATTTAAATGTTAATACAATACTGTTTTTCTTATTTTTAGTAAACTAATAAACTTTAAAGTATTTAAATAATTGAATTTAATAAATGTAATTTCAAAAAAAATGTAATTTTTTAAAATTTTGTGTTAGTGCTTCTATGCTAAAAAAATAATTATAAATTAATTCCTGATAGTTGTAAAATAAATACCTAATATTAAGGAAGTATATAGTTTTATATAAGGATAAATTTAATATACATATGTAGTGTGAGGTAGGTTTTACCACACATCTTGTGTAACTGCCGTAACTGGTAATAAATATAACGAAATATATTTAAAATGTTTTAATGACCATTAAAAAATATATCGCAGCGGCATTTTGTCCGAAATGACGTCATACCCACTCAATTTAGTTTGCATTTCACACCTTTAGCCAAAAATATACAAATGATTATAACGCTGGTACATTAAAAATGTCTTGTATTCTTTCACAGCCTTTAAAGAAACTTGAATGTGTCTCCTCCAGTTAACTTACGAAATCGTAAATACTTACTAAAAAATAAAAAAACAGTAATTTAAAAATAATTCACGTTTGCGTAATCCTAGCGAAGTCAATTTTATACATTCATATTTATAAATAACAAGTGCTATTTTTGGTTAATAAGTAAAATAAATACTTTGTGTGGTATTTTACGAAATGTTTATTATATAGCGAAATATTCATAGAGAGAGGAATAGACAAGTATAGCGTTAAGTTATTATTCACTAAATGATGGGCATCTTCTTCGAATATTATAAGAGGAATACTTTACACTGTCACATTGACGACGTCCGAACTAACGAATCCTGAACTAATATCTAGATAACTGTTCTGTAGTACACAAAATAATTGGAGAGTCCTAATGAGAAAGTATTGTGATGAACAGAATTCATTTAAAGAGACACTTAGCAATATTTGAACATGATAAAAGTACGATAATAGTTGTTTCAAGATATAATTAGATATTTGCAGTTTTCGTAATAATTCATTAACTTGAGACCGAGTTATTCAAGGTTTCTATTAAAACAATATTGAAGATGTAATTAGTTATTTATTTATATAGTTTTCATAAAAATAAATTATCGTGAGATCGAGAAATTTAAGTTTTGAATTGAACTTCCGCGTAAATCAGTCATCATTATCAACAGGGCTTAGCGTTAACGTTTGTTGGGTGCCAATTTTCGGCTGTACCTCAGGGCTCGTACGTGCACAATATTTCGAAACGACTGGCTCTGTTAATAATAATGAAGATCTGCGTAGTTTCATCACAGTGCGCTTGTTGAATAATAACGTACGGTTGAATGAACCATTGCATCGTGTCCTTGTTTTCTGTGATTTTCCATGGTGAAGTGCTGGCACGTGCGCCGACGTAGCCGTTGCTAGAGAGGGCTTGTTCTGTTCAATTCTATGTATTGGAGCATCGGAAAGGTATTTTATGTAATTATCATTTTACTAGGTACTTATTTTTTTATTTACGGTCTGAATAAACTGCACAGTAACTGCACCACATTTTGTTAAGGACTTTTCTACTGTAATGTAGGTATGTTAAAAGCATTTTTTAATTTATTGCATAGTTAAACTGGAATGACACTTACATATGTCTAGACGTCCTGAATTCAGCAGTTTCTTAACCGTCGCACTTAACCGTCCATTTATGTACAGATCACTCTTAAAAAAAAACATCTTGAAACAGCTATCGTATTGAATTTTATATGGGAAAGCCTAGGCATCGTACTCGTATTATTGCAGATATGTATGTATTTCTAAGACTATTACATTTTAATTTTTATTAGGCAGTATTCTTCGGAACCTCTCTGCGATCGGAGGGAGTACTCGAAGAAGGACCTCGGATAGATTCGAAAATAGTCAAGCTATACCGAAAAAACAATTTTATGCACTTAGATTATTAAATTAGGTGAACAGATATAGTCAATAGGACTAGTGTACTGGGATATTATAGGACTATGAACATAGTATAAGACTTTAGATATATCTACTATACTATAGTATAGGACTAGCTTTTAGTATTTACGTGACTCATGGACATCTCGCGCTCGTGCTCGCTCGTTCAGCGGTTCAGCTAATTATATTATCGCTTGAATTAACAACGTCATTAAACTATTCATGCGGACGACGCCTTCACTCTATATCTGTAGGTTTAAGTGTTTTATCTTTTATCACCCGAAATTACCTTTTAAATTAACTTATTTATTTACTCTTGTTCATTTATTATTTTATCCATTATTTTAGCTTAGTTGGTTTGTGTGCTAAATTTTAATGTGTAAAAATTTTAATAATTTTATGTACGATTATGATTGTAACCAAGTAAACTTATAGTATACCAAAGAGCGAATTTACTGTCTCACGGCATTCTCTCAGTAGGCGCTCGAACTGAAACTGATGAAATTGAACCGCTATATCTGTCATAACAATTTAAGTTTTTAATAATTTATGACTTACATGTGAAGCCCTGGCGCCACTCTATATATAAAACGATCAGGAAAGTTATGCAACATTGCGCGCGGTCAGTGATTAGATTGATGACCGCTAGTAGCAAGTGTTCACGGGCGTTGTGTGAAGGCACGTGGTACAGATGGTCCACTTGTCAGATACGAGTATGTCTTTGAAGTTCGTGCGCTTTAAATTTCCCTCATGCCACTGTAACTTCACTTACCTGTACGGTGAAATTGTTAAGAAGAATGGGAGAGGCGTATGTCCAGCAGTGGACGGGAATAGGCTGATAATGATGATGATGATGAACTGATTCCAACAATGGAGC
>DWEC01003091.1:0-10945 GCA_018245735.1 Microceris miodesmiata
TGGGTCAGTGGTTCTGAACATGTGGTCGAGCCGGCCTGATGCGATCCGGAAATGTCAGCGATGAGGACGCGAAGAAAGACGCAAGCCTCTTTTTTGTCTGTACATGTCACATATGAACAGCACTTTTTAGTATTACATATCATTCTCCTAAAAGGACTGAGGGATATATGTAGAAATGTATTTTGATTTCTGATAAAATTGCAACAATATTGAAGAGGATTTATTAAAAGGGAAAAAAGATTTGGAATGGAAATATGGTTAAAATGGCTTTATAATAATTTTAGAGCAAACATTAATAGACGCAAATGCCAAGGAAGACCAAGGCTCACTTATCTTGACCACCTAGGCCAAGTTCTGACTAGGTGGGTTACAAGTTTCTAAAACCAATGTCAAATGTGAAGGAAGCACGGCTGGGCTATAAAGATAGAAATATTCAGCAGTTCATGCTCTCAGCTTACTCTGCTAGATACCTGACGTGATGACATGGGTGTTTTAATAATGTACACCAGAACGGAATATGCTCTAGGTCAACGATAGGTCATCTCCTCATATTGCGATACTTAGTGAAGACAAACAGTTAAATTTTGTTGGGTTTTCGTAAAAAAATAAACTAACGTGTACACAAACAGAATAGACCAAAGCTAAATTTTATACTTAATTCCCATGAGACATACGTTCTCAAATCTTACTTTTAAATGTCTCGTGAGTGTTTATACTGATGATTATACATGTACCTACTCATATATCATCTAATGCCCACGAGTTTGTTCCGAGGTGAAGAAATCATAAATGGAAAATTTTCACAGCTATTTCCTGCCTATATGGAACACATTAACGTATATGATATTCCCACGTATTTCTAAGCTTCGACATTGAACACCGGCGTCAGTAGCGTGACAAAATTGATTTAATTCCCAACGTTTCCCGTTACTTTGCTTGGAAACTTAATTAATTCGAACAAAACCTGACACTTTTGCCACTCTTGAATTTCCATTCAAAATTAACCTAAAGTGGCTGTTGCAATTGGCAAACGAATCGTAAGACGCCCTCAAGCTAGATAGAGTGACGATATATGGGAAGTGGTTAGCAGCGGTTAGATACGAACAGCTGAAGATCTAACTCAATGGCGTGTTATTGCAGAGGCCTATGTCCAGCAGTGGACTAGAATAGACTGATAATGATGGTCAGTCTTTGCCCTTCGTCAGCTCGGAACCATCTGTTCATAAATACCCTACCGTAAGTTCGAATCCCAAAGCAATTATAATTTTTTCTTAAACAAAGAGTTACTTACCTATATCATTATTTGGTCCATAAAACATCCCATACAAGAAACCCAAGTCCAGTTGTGTTTTATTTGTTGCTCGAGAAACCAACAAACACTAAGTGATTTATTTATTAAATATTGGAAATGAATTGGTTCTTATTATGAAAAGCTTTAAGGCCTTAGTTTACAACGTTAAAGGTCATTGTAATTAACTTGAAAGCGTATAAATTTCTTCAAGATGTTGCTTTCCACTGCTATAGCGCGGATTGAGTTTTAATAAGATATATTTAATCTTATTATGGCAAATTTATACAAAATTGTTTAGAAACCTGTCATAATTCCAACTCGCATTAGCGACATCACGTTAATGAGGATTATTACTTTAAACTATAAATCAGTATACCTTTTTAGCTACTATGATTAAACTGCGGCTAATGTGTAAAAATACTAAAATGATATTTACGAACAGCACTGGAAAATGTTATTGTATCATTAGTTCCTTAGAGTACTTTTTATTTTGTCGGCCGTGTACCACTAACGCTAAAATCTTTGTCAAAATTGAATTTCTAAGTGGTGACTTGGAAATACCTGGAATTCCCTTGGAATTTTTTTACCAAGATTGAGAACCACTGTGCTATATAAAGACACGCCCTGACTACTCCCATCATTACAGTTTGAGTGAAAATGACTTACTTTTTATCCACCATTCCATGAAGGTAATTGAAAAGACGCAGTTAATGCCGTACTGTTAATATTAACTGAACGTTAAAAGAGGTCTTAAGCAATTGTAAAGATAAATTTATTTATAATTAAAAAAGATTCCATAATTTATTTGAATCATAGATGACACACAAGAGATACGAGTAGCTTTATCGTAAAAAAATTCTAGATCGTTCTATTTGATACTCTTACTTATTTAAACAATCGTTTCATTTTCTTATCATTGATAACCGAATTATTAAAACAAAGCATAAATTTTCAGTTAACTAATCAATTCTATATTTTTCAAAATTCGAATACTTACAAACTTATAATATTTTTTTATTACAATAAAACAGTCAGTGCAAATAAATTTCGAGCCAAAACCGCTACACGAAATATAAGCTTATAGTTTTTATGTACAAAAAGAAAGAAATAAATCAAATGATATCGAAATACTTTATATATCAACATAAAATGATAACCAAAAATGGTGTTCTATTAAAAGTTACTTATCTTCACGGGTCAAAGTAACTTTAACCTTAACTGTGTAAGTACAAGCAGAATAAATGTTTTTTTTAACACCGCGCTTATGTAAGCAGTGAGCGATAAGCGATTTATTGCTAAAAATAAAAATTAAGGTGATTATATTTATTCGAATAAGTGATAGCAACATTTTTTTCGTAAATTTAAACACCATACTAGTTTTCATAATTGAAAGAAACTTACACCTGTTTAAATGAAAACATAAATGGTCAACAAGGACTGTGGACGCCCTCTGCCCCACCTTGGGGACATAAGACATTGAGTCAAGTCAATAAGGTTTAAGTAACGTCTCTTATTATAATGCTGTGTAAAATAGCATACCTAGTAATGAATGTCTTGTCATGCAGTAAAATGGATAATATTACTTTAATATTTGTCTTCAATAGGTCAATCGAAATATTTCATTGGAAGGCCATTTGGGCCATAACATCCTCCCACTGCTGGTAACGGATTGCCTCTGCTACACTGTTCTGATTGCTAATGATTGCAGCTATTGGAAATTTAATTTGCTAGTACGGCTCATTTTTTATCAAATTCTTACTATTTGTACAGGTAAAAATCTCTACATATAATAAAATCTGAGAAAAGTTTTAATCATCAGGATGTGTTTAAAGTATATTAAAGAAAGTTGCCTGTTCTGTAAAGATCTCGATGGCTTCTGCGAACACCGCAAGGAACCTAGGGGAACGATATAATAATAATAACAGCGATAATATACAACCAAAAATATTCCTCATGGGAAGCGCAAAAAAGCTCTCCTTTAAAACCGGCAAAGCATTGGCCACTCCTTAGATATTCAAAATGAGCCACGGTAAGCACGTACCATCAACTGTCGCTTCTGCCTATTTGTCAGGCTAAATTAGAAAAAATATATATGGCATGAGTAATTTTGCAATACATTAATTTAATAAAAAATCGGAAGCAGGTACTCGCCCATCGCCGCCGATAGCGCAAGCGACCGGCAAGCGTTGAATAACAACAAACAGTGAACCTTGTAAAAAATCGAATAAAACTAAAAGGTGTTTTAAGTTGGACGTTTATCAGATCAATTATATATTCGTCGTCGCACACAGCCGAGTCACGCTAAATTGGTCGTTCACATTCTTGTTATAACAGCGAGAATCGCTTGCGCAGTTGATTTAACCGTTGTGCCTTGAATTTCAGCGGGGCTTTCACGATAGACTTCAGATATGGACGTTCAATCTTTGTACTGTTAAGTGGTTACTCAAGTGTTTAGATGCAGTCAAATGGAAACACCCTGTGAGTGGATGTAATTCTGGGCTATTTATAACATTATGGTTATAGTTAACCAGTATATAATGGTCCCTATCCACTACTGAGTTTACGCCTGCAGGAGGTTTCTACAAGAAGTTGTGCTCGGGACGGCATACTCGTATGGTATGGATTTTGTAAGCCTTTTGAAGCGTAGATATTGTGGAATTAACATACCATATTGTTGATTTGCAGATTAACAATGATTGATTCTGTGACGAGGGTTGTGGATTCGATCCCATCCAGAGCAAGATTTTGGGTAATCACTTCGTGATAATCGCCAACGATACAGGAGTGCCAGATATTAGTAAATAACTACATCATTAGTATCCTCGTAGAATTTTAAACACACTGTACATGTTTAATTAGTTATTTCGTTTGAACACACTGTTCTCCTTTAATATGAAAACTCAAAGGCTGTGTACGACGATATATAAAGGGTGAACTAGTTACGTTAACAAAAGCCTATTTATATTTCATAAGTGCGAAGCGCATAGCGGGCGGGCGCCGACACCGCCCCACTTGTATACAGGTTGATGTTCATTTATGTAAATAATGTTACATACATGGTGAACATAAATTTTTAGTATATTATGAAATCAATAGAATTAATTGAAAATTAATAACAATGCATATCTCTTACTTTGTTTATTTACGTTTTATGTACATTCATATCTTCCAATTTGTGTCCAGTGTATGTAATATATATTGTTATAAATACGGCGACATTTTCTGGCCGCCAACGGGCAGCAGCGTTGGCGACGCGAGAAGCTATATTCAGCGATCCCTAACCCGCATGCCCAGCTTGAGGATTAAGAGCAAAACTCCTCATGGGAGGCCTATATCCAGCATTAAACTTGAACAGGCTAATGATGATGGTGATAATTATAAATATTTTTTTATAATACAGGTTAATATTACCTTTATTTGAAAAACAAAACATGCAATATCAAACACCCTTTATATTCTCAGTCAATAAAGGCTTTAGTGTGCGTAGTCTATAACTTTATGAGCGCGTTCAGCCGCTAACTAGTTCCATAGGCGGTTCATATTGAATATTTTAGATCTCTACACTACATCTTTATTTGCTCAGCAATATTTCATATATTATATATCAACATTATAAAATAAGAAATTTCAATATCTGCCTAAGATTTAATATGGAATAAGCTATCTAAAACTGGGCATATACTGTTTTTTAACTAAGTTGTTACAACAGTCTCCACTCTTATCATCAATTTATCATTAACTAATAGACTTGTCAATTGTACTAACTCAATCAACCGACCTGATCTTCTTCCTATATTACACCTCAGTCTTATTCCTGCAACCCTGCTCGAGGTCGGTTGTAGATGTTCATAGGCGGCAAATGCTGGGAGCTTTCTTGCTGCTCTATTCATTCGAAAACTCACTTGAATATTTTATGACTTCAGTCCATTGAGCATAGCATATAGGTTCCATTCGTTACCAGTTGGAACACATAGGGGAAATCACCACTAAACAAGTTAATAACCAATAAAAATATTAAGTATAGGTACATTCGAACAAGTGTGTGCTTCACCGGTAATAAAAATGTTTATTCTATAGTATCGGTTTTTTTTAAGCTTAGTAATATAATATTACTAATGATAGTTCCGGTTACTCGTCAAAACCGCATTGATACTGGTTTAGGAATTCAATTTGGAACAAATGGAAAGCTATTCAAATGTATGCAGGGCCCGGGATGGTGTTAGAATAGCGCGTGAAACAATTCTGTATAAAACTTGCGTCATTCAATGAGTGTGATGAGTGGATGTAGTCGTGACATGTGGTTTTCCATTTTACTCAATAGTAATAGCGCAGCATCTTTGACTGGTTAGAGGTTCAACATTTATTCTATATAGTTATAGTATGTTTTAGTAGTAGTGGTTTACAGAGAATAATTATTGATTTATAAGGTAACACCACGCCTGTAATCCCCGAAGGGGTAAGCAGCGAAGTGTAGTACACCCCCACGTTTCACCAGTTACTTTTAAGTCCCACAATGGAATAGTTGGTGAGCCTATTGCCATACTCCGGACACACATCCAGACTCCGAGTCACTACTAGGAATTCTAAATTAGAAAAATCTTTACATTACATGGCCTATACAATGAATAGTTTGAAAAATATTAATCTAACAATCGCATTATGAAAAATCACAGCCATAAAACTGCATATCGTAAAAATATCCTTTGAAAGCTGAACAACCAATGAGACGCATAAAAAACTACCCTCTATGTATAGGGGCAACGAAATTACGTGGGGTAGTTTGTAAAATTCGCCTGCTCCTTGACGGGGGGAGGGGGTGAAACAACCCTTAATGGGGGAATCGCGTGACAGAATTTCGGCAGTGACCGAACTTACCCTGTGAAAGTGAAAATATTTGTATAGAGTTGCAAATACCGCGATAAATTAAACGGTTAATTTATTTCGATTTTATGATAGCTTTATTCTTACTATATGGCTTATAGTTAAAGCTTTTGATAAAGATTACAATCCTATTAGTTTTTATGAAATAAATGTAATTAATTATTTTAAAAATTTAATTATATTTTATCAAAATGATAAGAAACGAAGAAGCATCCTATTCTTTACGCTAGCACTCGTTGTTTGAATTGTGTTGAGATAATTACTTCTAACATAGAGTTGTTCAGGAATCATGATCAATTAAATCGATATATTTTGACTTCTTATACGTTTATCTGTAGTATGCCTTAAAATATATATTATATAACTTATAGTTAAAAGACGTCTAAATATATAAAATATATTTGAGCTATAAATTTTTTTGTATAAATAGACAAGTGCTACAGATCCATTTTGTCAGAAACATCATCAGTCTTTTGATCGTTCTACCATTGAACCTAAGTACCCTGTCTATCTGTCTGCCTGTCTGCCATGTTGGTAAAATACTGATTGAAAACTTCACATAATATCTTGAAAAACACTATGAAAAAGGACAGGTTTCCTCACGATATGTTCTACCACCGTAAAGGTATTAAAAAGCGTAGAGTAGTAGGTAGTAAAAAGCGTAGCGATGACAAAAAACTTGTTGCATCCTTTATTCACTTGCAAGTCACAGTACAACTGCTGCTATCAGCAGCTCTGTATAATTCCACGATGCCCCGAGGCACCAAGAAAATTTTATTATAACCAAATTGTAAGCAATATTTTCGTAAATATTTTGGAATGGAACTTGTTTGTGTAGCGCTACGTTTCACAAACTGACGTAAACATCGAATTTTCCACAGATGCTAGGTTGTGTTGATATATTGTTTTTCGCATTGTATTGTAATTGTGTTTTATATTTATACTACATACGGGATATGTAAACATAACTATACTCGCATATATTCTGCCACGAACCCAACTCAATACCCTAATTTATAATAAGTTTCATTTGTTTTGAAGATAATTTGTATTTTACTGTGAAGCTTTAAATTGTTGATTGTAGCCACTGCTGGGCAACTTCTCAACCCGCAAATGTTAAAAGATTAAGTCCTGAACTACACTGTTCAAGTAGGAGTCTTGAAATCGCATTCAAGGTCACCGAGAAAATATTTTTAAGGACCATGATATAAAAATTAAAACTAGGACTAAAATACCTTACAAAACAAGAAACCAATAATTACATGGCTTAAAATTTGACCTACAATATTATACTCTATAACAAACATACATGAATCCCTACCCTGATAATATAATACCTACAATTTTTTATTACGACCTATTAAAGTAATTTATGTCGGGTGGACAAAGTTTAATGAGTTTATGCTAATCACCATGAAAAATATACCATGAACATTTTGTTAGCATTAGTTATATTTAAAAGTTATTCGCAAATATTTCTATTGCGGTATTTTTTGTCATTCCTACTTGAACAAGTACATCAGATACTGACTGATGGGAGTCAGAAGTCTTCGAAACCGGTATACAAAAAAACAAACAACCCATTTATCATTCCACTGTTGGAATATGGATCTCCTCTCACAATGAGAGGGTTAAGGTCATAGTCTGCCGCGCTGGCAGACTATGACTATGATTGGCAGACTTCACACACCTTAGCATTTTTTTTCTTTTTTGTCAATGTAACCGGTTTGGATGTATGAAAAGAATGGTGAATGTATAAAAAGTACATTAGTCTGTACGTTCAATGACATTAAAAATATTATCAAATATAGAGTAATTGATAAAGGCTGAATTATAATTATAACGTATTCGTAACAAAACACAATTCGCCTGTAACATGTCCGTGTGTTTCTGTGATGATTTAATTATATTCACGAGGCATATAAATGAATGTCAGGTTTAACATAAAACAACCATATTTTATTTTCTGAGCTTTTAATTTAATTACTAACACACTACACTCGGCTGCATTGCACGACGGTATATTTAAAAATATTACATCAAAACGTTTTTTGCTGTTAACTCGAGCCTACAACATTGTATACCATTATCATTATCTCCATTATAATCATTATCAAAAGCCCTGTTATCGTTCCACAGCTGATCAAGAGTCTCTTCTCAAATGGATATTACATAAATTATAGTAATCTGAATTTCTTATAGAGTCCTGTAACCTATGGTTTTATAACTTTTGGTTGTAAGACATTGAAATTTCCCTATTGATATTTTTATCTCCATATGCAAGCATTTGGTTCCGGTCTCGCTGATGGGAAATGTAGATGCCTAAATGGATCCAACCACCGCCAGCCACTTTGCGTATATCGTCACTCCACCTCCCAATGGATCGGATCACACGTGTTTAAAGACATCAATGGACATTTGTTCAGAAATACAACCTTCTGTAGGCGCAGTTTTTAAGAGATTCTTGTTTTGTTCATGCTTCAATTTTATTACAATTGAAATACAAGTTCTCTGAGCTTTCCAAAGAATTGGAAGCATCCTTCTCCAGCATCACGTTCTCGTTAAAGACAGCGATATTTCTAAAAACGTAATGCACCACATTTTCAATTCCAATATCATGGTAGGTACTTGTATAAAGTGCATAATACATATATATTTCGTAGTTTCGGTAAATGTAATTAGTAAAACAGAAAATAGTAACAACGCTTCTTTTTATGGTGATTAATATCATTAAAATAGTCGAAATGACAATAAGATCAATATGAAAAAAAAATGTTTATATACACTATTTTAATAATTAAATAAAAAAAAAACTTAATTATCTTCGTAGCAATTTATTTCACGGCTCTTAATTTATGGTTCGTTACTTGCTCCAATTAACGTATTTATAAAATTGAACGGCAATCATTTTAATGATACCGCATTCTCGATTACAGGAAAAATAACCATTAATCTTATAATTACCGATACTATACTTTATAATTATATAGACACATCACATTTCATGCCTATCACCGTCAGCGAAGACAAAACCTATTTCGTTCAAGACTCTATTATACATATAATTAACCCGTATTCGTTTTGAATACACCCCAATTATTAACATACGCAAAAGTTATTTCCTTTCCATTTTAACATTTTATTAGCGCTTTATAAAATTTGTAGTTGAATTTGTTTATATGACAATATAATTAATTGGATTTTACTGAACTTTGAAGGTGTTTTGTTGGTAATGTTTTACAATTAACTGGTGTGAAATATCAATTTTGTCCACCTGCGTTTATTTATTGCTCGCAGCGACCGCCCGCGCGAGCATTGGTGTGTGAACAGAGAGGATTATTCGCAGGTTAACTAGGAATGTATATGCGGACAGTCCTATTAGTTTTATTGAACAGGCTACGTTACAGTTAATTCAACGATATAAAAGTGATTAAATTCGTTAACATCGAGAAGGCGGAAATTGGATTATCTTTTACGCATCTTCAAGATAAAATATGATAAACAGATAAAAGACAAAAAGAATAGAATAAGAAAATGTAGGTATATCTATGTAGATACATCTTTTTACATGTATTTTATTTTCTTCACTCACTTTCTCTACAAAATTATGGAGTATGAAAGTATTGATCTTTCTATTGTATCCTGGGGAACCTTCAAAATATATTTCGGTAGCTTAAGGGAGATAATGAGTTATGAAGGATTGTTATAGCAGTAAAACCTTTGTGATGACCTGCTCCTGCACTAATAGAAAGATTTCCGAATCTCCTTCGGCAGGTACCTACTGATGCTTCCTAGCGCAACGTCCTTACGTGCCCTTTGCCCGTAGATACTCGTATACATATCATACATCATATCTTAGCGTTACGTTATGTCTCATCCCATATGTAAGCATTAACCTGACGTACTTAATAATAATAATAATAACTATTATGTAGCTAATAAATGTGCACTCGATTTAAGCGATGACTGCGGCCTATGACCACCTGCATCCGGTGTCAGATAGCTCGAAATATACTAACTAACTTAGAACAGCAATGCTAGATATGAGACCACTACCAGATATGCGACTACGAATGCTAGATTTAAAATAATAAGTTACAACGTCGAATGGCTCAGTAGTTCAAAGGATTGATGCCGCTTTGGTGTATTAGCAGGCCAACCCCAAACGCCTTCTTTCTACAAGTACCTCGCAGAAAATAAACAGTGATTTGCATAGAATTTATTTTGGGTAAGTCCCATCCCAAACTAAGCCAAGTCCGTGTTATAAACGAACAGTAGATAAACACACAGTTATATGTATACGTATACATATATTTTTAAATAAATACTTATACAGATAACTTTACAGCCAAATATAGAATCACACTCTCAACACACAAATATGTCGTCCAAGGTTTTAATTATATATATACATACATATGTAATATACTCGTATATCTAAAAAACTGAAGACTACGGCTGCGCTGGTCTGATGATATTTTCGTCGCGTCGCCCATACGATATAATTAGTATCCTACCACGTGACATTTAGCGTATCAAGAGCACGCCGGGAATCTCAAGCTGCGTTATAATTACATAATTGTAATACAGTATCATAGCAGTTGCATTGGTGGCATTCTGTTTTCTCTCGGCATTCGCGGCGCATGCTTTCTAGTGTAATTGCACCAACAGGCGTTCCGTTTCCCATTGCTTGTCGCTTTGATGGACATTGCCCTTTTCGAATATTGTAATATATAAATATAAAGAAATATTTTTATATGTGCTACTTTTAAG
>DWEC01003092.1:0-10945 GCA_018245735.1 Microceris miodesmiata
ATCCAGCGTATCAAATATCACGCCCGTCATCTCAATTGAGCGGACCGAATCGCCTACACTCATTCGATTCGTCGCACTAGTGACGAACGTGGGTGAAAATTTGACAAATGATTTCGATGATTTCAGATCTATAAGTTATAACTCCATAATGAATTATTAGAACAAATCCTTTTATAGGCTTTTATTACATCAAATAGGCGCACCCGTATTCCTTGGTGAAACATACTCGTATAACATATTTAGAGAAACAAGATAATGTATATGGCTCTCTGCGTACGTCTTCAGCGAAGTACAGGCGTGATATTACGTTTTTACGACATACGTCTTTTTACGTATTATAGCTGTTACTATTAAGAACACTGTAATAAAATTATCATAAAGTTTCTTGTCTATTGGGATATTACCTAAGTAAGAATTTAACATAAAGTACTAATCGATATTAATCCAATCAATTTAAATTTATAAGTACCTACTCTTGTTTATAGGCAACCGTAGTGCTTATCCTCCATTATCCAGTGATTTTAATAACGTCAATGACAATCCTGTAATTGGGATGAAGGGTAAAGGGACCCGACGATAAGTGATTACAATCGGTGATAGCCCGGACCGCAATCAACACGATTAACTTAGGGTGCAAGGGCGGCTGGAAAACATGTTCTAATGAAGACTTTTCAAAATATATATCGTTTGCGATTATGATATATACGAGTAGATATAATTAACTAATCAAATACATATCTTGCTTATAATTGCCGAGGATTTTATTGACGTGTACGCTTTCCTCTCGCTTCCTGGCCAACTTTAGAAGTGAGTTCGTGAACGGAAGTATGATATAGGAAGCCGTTAGTATATTTTATTTATTAATAGTCCCTTGTATTTTCAATATATATACTTTAAATTGTGTGCGATCTGTTTCAGTTTTTGATTGAAGGTCTTTAAAAATAAGTGGATATCTACCTATTTAGATAGATGTCTAACCTACCTATTTAGATAGATGTCTAACCAAAAATTTTATTGTCTTATGTACAAATGTATGTACCTAGAAATGACTATTTTTCTACTCGTTTAACTAACTAAACTATCGTATAACTAAATATATAAACGTAAATCGAATAACTAAATATAAAAAATAACTAAATTTATGTTATGTTTAATAATAAAAAAATTATGTTCACTAAGTGTCAAACTAAATCGGCATACATATACTCGTATATAGAGAGGGATGGGTGTAGAAAAATTTTACATCCCGTCTATAAATATATTCGGCACGCGGTACTCTCTGCCTACCCTGTAATGAACCTAACGCAATGATACAATAAAAAAGTAAATTTATTACATAGTTTATTATTATAACATAACAGTCAGAATGGCAAACATTTGTGGCAAGTGCGTCTAATCAAGCGATGAGGCGCCGCGTGCGAGGCACGTGCCGCCACGTGTCACACCTGCGTGTCACTTGTACGTCGTAGTCGTACATCGTATATTGTACATTGTTTATTTGCAGGGTATTGTAGTTGTTACCATTACACACTCTTCGCCAATGGGATTTGCCAATAGCTACATAGTACAGTATGCAAAAATAATAAATATAACATAAATAAATTATGCATTTATGTGAACATTTGGTTCAGTTATAAAAATGACAGTAATTATTGTAACATAATATAATATCACGCTGTATTTCCTCGAAGGGGTAAGCAGAGGAGTACAGTACTCCAATGTTTCGCCAATTGATTATTTCAATTAGGTTTTAACCGATTTAAAGGCTTGTTGATTATACATCTCGAAAATGTAAAAATCATTTAATGGTATTTTAATATCCCTATAGCAAGAGGAACAAACACATTACATATTGCAGTGTTGAATCGTCATATGTTCGTAGTTTAAATATATTTAATATTGTACTAAATTACTCTCATTCACTATTTCATGCCACTATGCTACGCACAAGAAATTCAAATTATTCTTAATATTCATATAGTAGGTAGTTACATTGCTCTTATCACCGTGTCTCTGGCCTTAAGTGAAAAATTCTATAATTTTTTTTGGGATTCATATATTGACAATATGAACAATATTTTTTAGCCTAATTCCATTTTTAAATAGTCTTCTGTTTCGCGCTAAAACTTTTACCTACAAATAATATTCTCGTGTTACATCGAAATGTCGTCATATTCTGCCGTAAAATTTAATTTACCAACATAATAAATGTTATCTATATCAGATCACCGATTTAACGGTGAGAGCGTAACAGACAAGAGTTGCATTCGTTACTACAATATCAGGACTGACATTTGCGTATATATAAAATCAAAACAGATATTTACGTGTTTATCCATGGTAAGTATAACTTCGAAATAAGCCGTGTAAGAATTTCCAGGGCTATATGCGTATATCTATACAAGTCTTAACTTTCATTCATGTATCTAATATACCCGTTTTCATAACTGTTAAACTATTTATAAAAAGAAAACTTTATTATCCTTGCGTCAAACTGTAAGTCATTTTAATTTTCAGTGTTCCTTTGCTATCGACATTTCTATTCGGCCAGCGAAACTTTGTTAAAGCTCAGTATTATCAAATTGGAAATATCTTTATTCAGATTGAATTCCCGGTGGCGTTCGATCTTGAGAAGTAAGATCTGAAACTGGATTGACATCAGGCAGGCAACTCCCGAAGGTCGCGTCAATCTTTATTGCAGCACTGTGCAGGCTGTCACGTCAGATCGCTAGATACCCACTGACCACAACGTTGCATAGAAAGCAATCGCAACGATTGTAAAACAATTAATATTACATTTTAGCTGAAAATTGCATTATTATTTAATGTATATAAATGTATTCTTACTGATTTAAGTAGGAACAGAATTAACACTTTATAAATATGAATTAAAAAAAATTATAAAAATGCAAAATCCGTGGAATCTCATTCAATGGAATGGTTACCATAACCTGTTAAACATGGGATTACTATATGTACTTCTCTGTTTACCCTTTCCGAAAAATAAAAGCACGATGTAATGTTACATGAACAATGTTATATAGAATAAAACATATCATTTTTAAAACCATCATCTAATCTCATCTCATATGGCAATCACAATAAAACCAAAATCTTTGACAATTATATACAATTTATCGACTCGGACGCCACGGTGGAACACCGCTTGATGGATTAAATTGCCCTATCCCTATGACAACGTAGGCACGGAAAAAATACACTGCGTATTATAAACCAGCTGGTCATTTTTCAAGTGATTCCTTTTGCTCCACACAGGAGCAGGTGGTCGGCTTTTTATTACGGCCGTGGACGGTTTACGGCAAATTGTGCGTTTGCTTAACGCTTTCGGCGAGCCGTGTTTGCCTTCCGCCTCTGATGAATTTGAGAATTCACGTGTTGAATTAGGACATGAGGCAGAATTTGTTTTTGTTTTTCGTTGTATGTAAGCCTCTTTGCATATCTGTTCAGTGGCATATTGTGTTAATACGATTCTTTAATAGATGAATATTAAAATATGAAATTGTATGGAACCTGAGTTGATGTATGTACGTACTCGTAAAATAAATGCATTTTCAACATGAAGAAGTAATTTTTTATTTAAAGCCAAATTACATTCTCAAATAGTTTTCATGAGTCTTTCAACTGTTTTAATTTCAACAAAATATTCATAAAAGCATCAACACAAAATACTTTGCGTTTCGTTCGTTATCCTTTCAATAAAATTAAATTGATTATGAAAAGATTGCATGTACATATATACAGACAAATAAAACAATGGAAATGAAGCAATGTTTCACAATAATTTCATTATGAATACATTTGCGTGTGCACTACCGTGTATGCTGTGTTTGCCGTGGGTCGCTTCACCCAATTTTAATTGTAATATGTGAATTCGTATTTTCCAGGCGAGTTTTAATTATCAGGAGTCGCGCGCGCTTGAGTTACGCGACCGCTCGCGATATTTATGGCCGCTTCCCGCCATTCCGATACAGTTTTTAACGTAATGAGCGTTCCCGCGCGAGGGTGCCACCGCTGCCTACCCAGCCGGGTTTTTATTTTTTTTTATATATAAACGTGTATATTGTTTAAATATACCAGTTCTATTTCACTATGATGGAAATTTCACTATATTTTTTAAATTATACTATTATGAATTGTACGATAAACTATTCAATTCATTTTTACTGTTATTGATTATGCAGTTACAATCTCATCTACCTTAATAACAACTTTCATGACCTGCACGTTATTCATTATAGAATTCATTAATTTTCTAAGATTTTAAAATACGAATAGATATATGGGTTTTATACCAACTCCAGTTACCTATTACATTCTAAAAAATCATATCTGGTGAAGTGGCACTGGCACCATGCAAACGTTCCTTAAAAAAAATATTCAATAAGCAATTACAATTATAATATTGCTATTATTATAATTATAAATTATTTTATTTATTTATTATTAATTATATTATTATTATAAATTCTTAATAATAAAAAGTTAAGGGTATAAATGTGTAGGTATATTATCTACTACATTGTAACGTTTATGTTGATGCCGTTGTTTCATCTAATAGGTACATCTCGGATTCTTACCATGGCTCTGCTAACGGAAAATTTAGCTAAATATGAATAAATAAATAAAAATATTCTAACTCATAGCGAACATAAGTATATTGATTTATAAGAAATAATAGCTTAGTTTGAAATAAGTGCGAGATTATTCTAATGAAATTGTCACATCTCGAAGAACATACATAAATAAGAACCGCTATAATGGAGTGCTGTCGCGGGCCATACGTGATCAGCCGAGTGTATCGATACTATACAACATTAAACATTGATGAGGAGCACAGACGAGCACTGACTGCCTCGTTGGTCGAGTGGTCCAGAAGACCTGGTTTCAGCTATCGGGTACGGTTGGATTTTTGTAACTCGAAATTTCAAGTAGTGGTGAAGTCTGAATTCCTGCTCGGTGTACAGCAATAGACTCACCACCTAGTTTATAATGGGACACATAATCTAACTCGTGAAACGTCAGAGTTTACTACACTCCTTTGCTTACCTCTTCAGAGATTACAGGAGTGATATTACGACGAACACCGACTCACATAAAAATAAGCGCCTATTATAAAATTAACTACAGCCACACCGCGAGATATCTGCTATCTTTTTTTACCAAGGCTCGGCGCCCGTCAGCCGCGGCCGAATTACGGGACACTAATTGGACTGCGAAAATGCAGTGACGGACGGAGCAGAAAAAAAATAATATTTTTCGAAGCGAACACTGCCCAACGAGCACACGATCCATAGAGTATTAATATATTTACGCCAGGTAACCTACATTGGTATAGATACTGGCAAAGAAAATTGATATTATTCATAAAACCGTAAAAGAACTTCAAAAAAAGAACACAGTGTTATTGAAATGGTGGCAACGATTTTCAATTTATTCCTCAGTCTCAACAGACTTTGACGGGTAAAGAATGTCACTAGGTAAAAAAGCAATAAAGTGTAAATAAAAAATACATATTTTAATAACGATAATAGAAGAACACATACTTGTACTCTCGCTTCAGTGAGGTCAATTTTCATGGCGATCTCTTCTCTTGTGTATATATCGGGGTAGTGAGTTTCCTGGAAGGCCCTCTCCAGTTCCTTGAGCTGTGCTGAGGTAAAGGTGGTCCGGATTCGTCTCTGCTTTCTTTTCTCTGTTAGGGAACCTTCGTGCCCGCCGTACACTTTGTAGGGAAGCCCAGCTGTAGGTGAAAATAGAATATTCAATCAATTCCTCCATAATAGATCAGAAATAAAATAGAGAAATTCAAGCTTATCTAGGTTCAAGTTTTATTAAAAAAAAACTTAAACTAGATTATATGTAAATACATATCATCGTAATTTCAGTACAACCAGTTCATACTTTCATCTTGATTAAGCTTGAACTTAATTATGTATCGTTGTAACTTTAACACATATCAGTTAATGAGACTTTAAATTAAGAAAACTATTCGAAGGTTAGTAAGACGAAAGGAAAAATAATAATGTACACAAATAACTATTAGATATTTAGAAAGTATCTCAAATGAACTTAGCTATTGACATTTAGTACTTTAACAAATCGTATATCAGTTGTAGTTCTTTAATTATGTAGATATATTCCTATAATTTTATGTAACTCTCGTATATAATGTGACTGAAACGGAAAGTTGTTACATAATAAAACTGCTTGTATTCAACCATTTTAGGATTCCCCTTCGCTACGCGCCCTTCCTTCCCCTCGTACCTTAGGTAGCAAACGAACCTTTATGTTTTTAATGTCAAGTTTTATAAATAAATACTGTACAAAGCATTGTTGGGAGTTTTAGACGCGGCCAATTATGATTTTATATATATATCGTACGATGAATTTAATTCATCAAGTCTATAAATATACAGTGCTTCAAAAAATTATCGGAAACAATGTCGTTGCAATTATATTGTGTGCTAATATGAAACATATTTGCATGGTATTATATTCAAATCAAAATTAGAACATAAAAGAAAAAAAATTCAATTTATCTGGAATCTTTATCTCATCATTATAATTAAAATCTATGATAACACAATCAAACAATTAGATTTAAGGTACTCCATAGGAGTAGGTAATATAGATATATAAGAGTACCGCTTTAAATAAAAACTCAGTCGAAGTTAAACGCTTGAAATACATCTCTACACAATTCTAAATCGAATACTTTTCACGTCCGAATACATAAATAATAACAAGTAAAAACGCAACCATATTGAAAACGTATATAATGACATGTAAGTTAACGTCTGCGGTATATTTCGAAACCTATAAATATACATAGAACGGGGTATATATATAGAGTGGGGTAGAAAAACCCTGTTGGGATGTCGCGTGGCAAGCGGTATCGATCGTATCTCGTAGCGGCTTACTCGCTGCTACGTCGAGTATTTTGCAATGTTTGAACCATATTGTATTAAAGAAACATTATGTCTATAACTGTACTACACTTAGCTATAAATTGAAACGAGAGCTTTTAAATAGAAATACACTTTCCAAATATCGAACAGAAACCGTTCGTTAAGATATTGATGTTATTTCTGTAATCTGTTTCTTAACAATAGGGAATAAATTTAATAATATCAAGAGCGTTTATGCCGAAATTAAGAGTTTTTAAATTCGAACTCGAAGTTCATGGATCTTGTAAGAAGTTATCATCACAAATGACTAGTACTATAGTATTATTATCGAAATATTTAAAGTGGACACATTAAATGTTTTTTTTATTTTATTATAAGGATCTGAAATTTTTTTCTCAAATGTTTTAGTACTCATATCTTAAATTATGTAGCTTTTTCACATTGTATTAAAAATACTTTCCTTACTGAAATCACATTGAGTTTACCTTATAGATATTATAGCGCATAGAAATCATAGTTGTCTCATCACCCGAAGTATACCAAGCTCAACATTAATCGGAAATCTTTATTAGTGATTTAATATACATAAAGTGATGTCCGATTTAAATATGTATATAAAAATCATTTACAACGTTAATTATTATTAAAATAAACCCAAGAAAGGCTTTCCCAATATTTGAGTCATGTAAAAGGTATTTACTCGATTTTGCTAACAAAATCGCTCGAAAAGTCGAAACGGTCTATGCTTACCACCAAATTTCAATTATGCCTTATGATACATTTCATATTCTAAACGTGACAGATTCCGATATTTGGATAAGCAAAACATTTTCAGGTAATACATGACAGTGAGTATGGAACGAAATCCTCTGAAACCATTAGGGGCATTAGGCATTAGACGCGCGGACGTGATGCTGCGGGCCGCTGCGGACCGCAGACCGCACGCGCGCAGCGACAATTACCTCAAATGAACCGGAATTAATCGAGACTCGCTTCTTGGCCGAGCTGCGGTCTCATTTGCATTATTAATAGAGGCTCCGGGGAGCTAGGGGTGCGGGGAGTCACTGCGTGTCACTGCCCCCCACCCCTCACATCCCCTTGCAATTTGCGGGACCTAATGAAGAGGATTTTGCCAAGATGTTTTCGTTCTTATGATGTTTAATTTGAGTTTACAGATCGTGGGTCAGGCAGACGGCCCTGCTCATTGTTATTGCAACCTTCATTGCTCGGTGAGCCTTTGAAAATTTAACGCTATCATTCCCTTCGTTTGATAACCGCGATAAAAGGTAAATGCAAGGTAAAAGATAAATATAACAATAAAACCTAGGAGAAGCAAAAGCTGGCAGCATCCACGTAATATAATTAAATTTATTATTAAAATCTACGTAACATCACGCTTGTAATTACAGAAATCGTAAGCAAAGGTGTGTAGTACACTCCCACGTTACACCAGTTAGGTTGACGTCCCATGGAATAGATAGTGAGTCTTTTGTCATATACTGGGAACAGATTTAGACTTTGAATCACTACTAGAAATCCTGAATTTGAAAAATCCAATAGTATCCGACCCGAGATTCGAACCCAGGACCTCCTCCGAACGTCATTTGCGCTTGCAACTACTCGATAAATGAGGCAGTCAAGTCAGTTTTAACATTGTGTAAATATATATTAACCGATCTAGGAATGAAGATCACGTGCACGTACACGACATTAGCGCCGTGAGCACGCGGCGATAATTAATCGTCAAAGACCAATTAATTTGCAGGTGATATGATACCCGGGAACCGTAGCACCACACGGCACTCCCGTCCCATTAATTACGAAACTAAGAGATGCTTTCTGAAGCCTTGAAGAAAGATCTAAAACATAGTCATGGTAAATCATTCTTTGTCTACTGACATTATTGACTTATCTTGTTGCTTGTAAAACGCATACAAGTAATGGTAATTTCCTTACAATTGTTTTAGTTAACGATATGCATAACGCCATTTTGCATGGTTGAATCCGTTAGTAAATCCTGACAGTGAATTGTTTCGCCATCCATCTACGTGCCCTCGGATCATTTTTCTCGCGTCACGCGGAAAGTTTGCCGACATCCATAATGCAAGCGATGTCGACGCGTCATCACGGCATATTGCGCAGGCCGAGAACTGTTTTCCGCCACAGCTACGAAAAAGGGTTGCAACACAGATTAATGGCGGTTTTATTTCCTTTTCGCAAAACAAACGGCTGACTGCTCTCTGCTCAATACGAATCCCGAAAGTCCTTTTACGAGAGCAGTAATTGTCTACGCCGTAGACTAATACGTAGACATTACGATATATCGAAAGAAGTTATATAAAAAGCAGTATAAAAGTTATAAAACGCTTACAAGAGTGATGCGCTACATCAATATATTTTATATTTGCAAATAAACATGTGGGTAAATTTACGTAATGGTAGTAGTAAAACGCGAATATTCGACGTCGAAGCTAAATTGTGTTGGCGAGCGTGCGGTAGGTACTCATAAAAATGAGCATAATGGAACGTCTGGCTCTATTGTAACTTATTTAATCATTGCTTTAATAAATATAACATTTATTTACATATTTTGGTTAACTTTAAGTTCATTCCTAAGTATTAAGAATTATAAACAATGAAACTTAAATTTTCGTTTCGTAACAGCGTAGTAATTTTTTTTGTTACGTGCTCTTATATTTTTATTCTTCGATTCAGTTGTATCGTATTTATCATTTTAACTATACCCTTATATTTTTACACCGGTTTTTGTATGAGACGAATAGTGTTGATTTATACACACGAAACAATGGTATAAATAAAATGTATCTGAAGATCTTATAGGAACATTGTTATATTACTAAAGCGAACTACTAAATATATGTATAGTCGCTATCCAAAACCTCGGAACAAGCGAACAACTTAAAGCAGAAATATTTTCGGAACACGAATATGACATATCGTATTATCCGAGTAGAAAAACTCAAGTAGAATGTAGCCAGTAACTGTAACATTGTAGAGTTACGATCGCGGCCGCGGCGCTGCTCGACTGTGAGATATTGCCTTTTTTATGACCCACTCTACTATACTACACTTCTTGGGACAGAATAGATCACATGATGCGATAAAATATTGCCCCCGTCCTCGTACCAAATCGAATTAACCCGTCCACTTGCATGCAAAGGCGACATGAGAATAGAAATGGCGATATTGGCTCGCAACCGAACTGCTCCTATTTACCCTCCCTGTTATGCGCGAAATCAAATCGAATCAAGTTATCGGTTTGAGGATAGCAGAGAGATAACTGTTTTCAATATTTTGCATACACTTTTTTCGTCTGCAAGAAAAACAATCGAACATAAAAGTGAACAGGGAAAACGAAACATAACAAGTAATGTACATATATACCATTATATAAAGCGTATTATAATGAAAACATGACAACTTTAAATATGTTTAAATTGTACTTCGGTATACGGAAGTACTCGTATTACTTAAGGTCTGGCTAAGAGTTTTACAATCGTATTACCTTTAATTATTCTAATTGTACACATTTAATAAATGAATCATTAAATTTGTTTTAATTATGAATTTGATTTAGGACATCAGAATAAGTGATCTCCTAAGTTAAACGAATGGCTTGTAAGACCGAATACAGGTCTACTTAACGGCGCCTACAAGCGGTGTATCTGAGCATTTAATATTACCTAACCCAGTAATTCTTGTAATTGTACTACAATTAATACGCAAACTTGTAATTAATTTCTGCGTGATTAACGGGTATAATCCGGGTTTACTCGAGATTACGTGAGCGGCGGAGGTGAGTTATTGTGTTGCATAGCGCCGCCGGGGGAGAGGGCGACTCGGGGACTCGGGGAATCCACGCGAACACGCCGCAAGACGTACGGAGCGCGAGACTCTCTGGAGCTCCGCTGTCCTCCCCTTAAGATTCTCGCGGACGCCGCTGCCAATTAGGAGCGCAATCGCTCACGCGGCGAGACCTCACCCCCGCGCCCCTC
>DWEC01003093.1:0-10944 GCA_018245735.1 Microceris miodesmiata
GGTACAAAAAAATAAATCCGATTTCAAGATACGGGAAGAAAGAGTATGGACCACGGTTTTTTGCAAATATTATTTTTCGTCCCAATTTTACTTTTCGTTATAACGGCGCTATTATCATTTGAAAAAAGCTCTAAGAGCTGGAGTAGGCGCTATTTATAAATGAAACACTGATTGAAAAGTTCTTAAAAACTAAGGGGACTAACAGTAATACATAAGAACTACCTACCTATAATGATTAGTAGAGCTATAATTAAAATATTATTATTATTACCAAGATTCATCATTCACGTTAATATCATCTTCAGCGCTGCGTATTCGTGCGGAGGAAGAATGTCTTTAATTTATTTAAACAACGTGTCTTGTGTTCGCAGCAGTTACGACGCTGTCTTAAATGCGCGCTAATACCGTTATCTTCGCTGATACGTTTTGTGGAGCTCGTAGCCATTATTACTCAGAATTATCTCATATTGTCTGCGTTATAATAGCTACGTTGGCAGAATTTTCATCGTACCCCTTCTCCACTGCACGTCGAACAGTTGCGCTTTGTACAGATGTTACAAATTACTTGGATAGATCTTATTATATTTGTAATAATATTGTATTTGAGTATGTTTTTAATAATTAGAATGGCTTGATGTGTTACAGGATTATTTTAATATGCCCAAACTATAAAGCATCTTGAGAAATATGAAAGCAGACAATGTTCAGAGAAAATTAAATGATATTTATGTATGTGTCCTGGGTGAAAATCGAACCTATAACCATCGATTCACCGGTCAGGTACAGAGGAACGGACAACTGGAACAATAAGTTTGAAACCAAAACACGTTCCACCTTCCCGTCTGATAGGTCTTTATCTCCGTTCTATTCGTTTTTGGATTCCTCGCATCCGAGATAAAAGCTTTCACATTTATAGGTCAGTAGACTTAGTAACTTAAAATTTAATGTCCAAGTTTTTGCTTGGAGATATTCGCCGTTCAGTAAAAGACAATCGTTAAAACGTTCTAGATATGAGTATAAATGTATTAAGAGAAATATTGATATGTAATTTTATAGCTGTCTCAGTATCATAACAAAGACGATATGCCTAGTTTTCGATCACAAAGTCCTGTTTGGAAAGGTCCTATGATGTTCTATATGAGTATTAGAAATTTTAATACATAATGTAGTTTATTAGCTGTCCCGCTGCTAGTGGCCAGAGTATGTGGGGCCTGTGTGATGTTCCAGGTAATTATTGTCAGTTTGAAATTCTCTAACCCGCCTGCCCTATGTGGACATTATAGGCAAAAACCCCTTAATAATCGACTCATTATAATTCCACTTTTGGAATATGGGTCTCCTCTCATATTGAGAGGGTTAAGGCCATAGTCTGCTACGCTGGCCAAGTGTGGGTTGGCAGACTTCACACACCTTAGAAAATATTTTTTTTTTATAAATTCTAAGGTTTGCAGGTTTCCTCACGATGTTTTCCTTTACCGTTAGCAAGTGATATTTAAATTTAAAACGCACTTTTGTAAAGAGGTGCGCGCCATAGATTTGAACCCAGACATCTGGAGTGAGAGGCTGAATTTTTAACCACTAGGCTATCACTGCTCATTAGTTAATATCATAGTAACTAATATTTTAGTTTGTAGCTAAGGGTAGAAATAGTACGTTAATTATGTGATAACTAAAAATAAACCTTTTTAATCAGCTTTCCATTTTTATCACATTGAGATAAAATTGTAATAATTTAATACATTGTAATACAATTTTAATAACTTAATACTTGCATTAGATTTATTTTTAATTGTGAAATTTCATGAATGAACAATAGCATTTTTTGCATTCGGTGTTGCCAATGCTTATGGATGATGTCATGTTGCCTAATTACGTTGGTCGAGTTTTCCACAAGTACTCTGAAGTTTAAAGTTACATTTGTACCACATAACGTCTCTTTCACCGGCTTCAAACTGACCATTCTCACTATTATGATGTTCTAACAGACAAGCAACATGAAGAATGTTTTATTTTTAAAATTCTTTATGATCATTCGTGTTTAGCTGGCCCGTTGGTGCAACAGTTAATGAACCTGACCGTTGCGCTGGGGGTTGTGGATTCGATGCTCACTCAGAATAAATATTTGGGTGATGAGTACAAGTGTTTGTTCTGTGACTAGATGTAAAAATATTTGATGTCCCAAGATTATTATTATTATTACTACTGCTATCATTTATCATGAATATTTCTATAAATAACGATAACCATGTTAAATATAGTACAATTTTTTATGGAGGGGATTTTTCTTTTATTATTTAAATGGATTATTTTTATCGGTGGCCTCTTCGAGTTAAACAAAAATGGTGTGTTGAATTTTAAAAGAGCCAGCAATTGGACATTGGCCGATCGTGGGTCAATATATCTCTAACCTTACAGATCTGATGTGATTCTTCGACCTAGACCACTTTTACGACATTTGTTTCACTGCCTCTTAGTCGAGTTTTTCCTAGTCCTAAGTCCTAGGTTCGATTCCCGGGTCGGACAAAGGATTATTGGGTTTATCTCTCTTGCAAATCTCAGTTAATAGCACGTTGTCTGAATTTATGTCCGGTGTCTAGAAAAAAGCTCACCTTCTATTCAATAGTGGGAGGAATAACATTAATTGACAAATCGAAGGATTGTACAACACTTTCCCGCCTACCCATTCGGGAAAATACAGGCTTGATGTTATGTTACTTTTAGGACATTTAATAAGACTTGAAGATTCTTCTATCGCATCTAGTAATGCTATTGTAGAATGCAATGTAGAAGTACACGTAGAGTGCCATATTATCATTAATATTGAATGTGGCGCTGATCTATTATTTCCTTGATTAGCGCTTATCTGTGTTGATTCACGGTACACTAAATTCCGCCTGCCTGCGATCGGCCAATTTATTGAAATTAATATAATACCTAACATAAAAGTTATAATACGCCTATAATCTCTGAAGGGATAGGCAGAGGATTGTAGTACACACCCACGTCTCACCAGTTACGTTATCGCACGGAATAGGCGGAAAGCCTGTTTCCATACATCGGACACAGATCCAGACTCCGTGCTACTACTGGGAATTTTAACATAGTAAAACCGAGTTTTTCTTTGTCAGACCCTGGGGTCGAACCTAGGAGCTCTTGTATAGTTGAATTATGCATAATTTCTGTATATGATCTAAGTACATACTAGATTAAGTGACGTATATTTTGTGGGCATAGCTCTACTATTTTTGGACCTATCTGAGCTTTTTCATGAGCTCCCGCCGATCGCAGCATAGTCTCGGTGGAGACTTTAATCTGTAATAAAGTTATGTATTTGATCTGTCAAAAAACGTTTAATAAGAAAATATTTCTTTTAACCGAACAAAACAATGAAATATGTCATCATGATAACCGATGACCTATTGTTACACAGCGGTGATGATGGATGTTGCCGTGTCTCATAAGTGTGACATAAGCGTGGACTTTTTTGTGGAGAAAAAAAAGCAGCGCCTTTAATTAGTTTGAACGAGTGAATGAGTCAGTGTAGTTTGTTGTTCCTTTTTTAAATAGTACTTTCAAAACGCGTTCCGTTTTTTAAACGTAAAATATGTATATTGTGGAAAATAAATAAAATTTCAATCTTAAAGTGCGAATAGTGGTCAGTTGGCGGCATTCGGGAGTACTTATTTTCGACCACCGGTGGGAGTGAATGGGTCGTTGGGGTATATTTAGTGGAACAAAAATATTGATGATGCACAATAAAAGAATTGTATTAAACGCTTTTACATCTATTTAAATTGATGTATATGCATGTATGTAGTTTTCACCTGTCTGGTTATCATAGCGTAAACTTCAGTTAGTTTGGGTACAGGTGGCCTTGTATGAGTTGTTGCCATATATTATTGTTGATGAATGCGGTTTTACGGTGTATCGTAAAGCACGGCAGGTCTCTAAGTATTGAAATATTTGGTACTCGATGTTCTCTGTGTACCCCATAAGGCACCTGTCATAATGATATGATAATAATTATTATTATTACACCAAAGCATAATACTTATGTTTAAATTTCATGCATGAATCCGTTTTAGTTTTGCGAAGTAAACTTTTATTTCAACAATCTGACATGATAATTAATTTGGCTACAAGTTTTACCCATTTCTCCGGTGACACCACTCCGCAGTCTGTGACAAACACTTGTCTCCGTCATCCAAAATTAGTTCCTATAACACGTTACTTGGCAACCACGCTCGTGTGACTTCCACGGCGACCTCCGCGCGTGTGTGCTTTATATTATGATGACGCTTTAGGAGGCTATAACATCCGAATGACATTAAGATTTTTGTTACGCTTAAAAAAATAGCTAGATTATTTTATAGCAGTGATAGCCTAGTGGTTGAGAATTCAGCCCCTCACTCCGGGGGTACCGGGTTCAAATCCATGGCGGCATCTCTTTACAAAAGTGCGTTTTAAATTTAAATATCACTTGCTAACGGTGAAGGAAAACATTGAGAGGAAACCTGCACACCTTAGAATTTATAAAAAAATAGTATTTTCTAAGGTTTGTGAAGTCTACCAACTCGCACTTGGCCAGCGTGGTAGACTATGACTTTAACCCTCTCAACATGAGAGGAGACCCATATTCCAACTATGGAATTATAATGGGTCGATTATAAATATTTTTATATTATTTTTTTAACGTTTGCCACAGTTTGGTAAAAATAGTGGGCATTTTTAAGTAGCACAAAGACTGAAATTAATAATATCTCTGTAAAAAAACTATTACGAAAGATAATGTGCCGCAATTCTGTTCTTGGTCGTTATAACGTGCTAAACTTGTTTATTGTACAGAAACTAAACTGTTTTATGAAAGAAAAAAAAAATTAAAAACTGAACCAAACCCATCACCTTGAAAAATATTCTAGATATAATTAATTTCTGAGTCAATCTAGGTGTTAGTAATATTGGAACGCAACCATTTTATTTCCATATAATTCCACATTTAGTATCTGTCATAATTGACAGTGACATGGTTATCTGTCATGATTGGAGTAATTAGTAGAATTGTCTCTGATTTTCAAATTATTTACTTTATATACTATACATCACAAAGTTTTTCTTTCAGTACGGTACATTTGTCTTCGAGCAATTATTTTGTCCGTAGCCATTTTGGAATTTTCATATACATAAATTCAAATTATCTATGTGTTACCAGTAATTTTACGATATCCATTGTGATTAACTTATTAAATTCCATATGCAAGCCGTACAAATATAAATTATATGGAAACGCCAGTTGAAAGTATGAGAACGAAAATGTTTTTTCTGAGACAAAACTTTCATAGTTCGTTATTTCCGTACCATATATACGAGTATACCTTACCGCACTGTTGGGCATGTTACTCTCCTATGGGTCGACGTGTCCTAGAAATGAATGGCTCTCCTCTCAGAATGTGAATGGTAACGCTTTAGACTCTTATAGTGTTCGTATCTTTACGATACACCTCTACGTTTAGGTATAATATTGTCAAATTGAGTCCTATTGTGTAATTCAGAAATAATCAAAGTTTGCCCCGTTATCCAACACATTCACTGACCGTAGATGCTAATGCATTTAGTAACTGTCTCGCGGTTAAATGAAGTGATTGATCGTCCCTGCTCACACCCACGAGCTCGCTCCCGAGTGTGGCCAAGGTTAAGGTTTTGCGTCTCCATTGTCAGGGCCCACTGTTCACTTGATGAATAACATACGATTACATACATTAGAATTTCAATTACTTCTATCCATGTACTAAAATCGATACATAAAGTATTTTGGAAAATAATTATATGTTTTGCATACGATTCTTTCTGCCTGCCCCGTAAAGGACTTGATTTGATGATGTAATAATAATAAATTGATATATACATACATTGCTGCTTACAATTGATTGCTGATAACAAACAATACAAATATTGCTGTTAGAAAGTTGGAGCATCTATTTTTAGAGTTATCAATTCTGAAATGGGGACATTTAATTTTAACATTAAAAATTCTACACTAAAATTATATATCCCCACGCATTTCTCTGCTATCGGTACGTCTGTTTTCCTATTTATTTTAAAACACTCCTCCTTCGTTTTTAGTATTAATCTTTTAATTATTATTATTATTAGTATTAACATTAATATTATTATTAGTATCAACCTTTGAATAAACGAGGTTTATATTAAATGTCATCGGTTTTAATTAAAATTTAAATTTGGTTAATAATAAAAATCGGTTTTAATTAAAAATTAAATTTGCCGATTTTCTCCTTTTCGTGTTACATTATTCCTGACATTTATTTATTATTGTTATATAGCTACGCCAGGTTCCTTACGGTATGAGCAGGGAGAACAGAGTGCTGAATGTCCGTAACTAGAGAGTGATGAGTGAAGTACATCACTCTGTAAGGTTAAAGGTATTTGGCTCTCAGTGTTCTCTGTCCATCTTTGTTTAACAAAAAAGTAAATCTTTAAACCCTCCAAATTTAATATGGGTTTTCCTAAAACAATATGCAGTTTTATTGTTGGAAGTATGTATTTAAATACTACGTTGAAATATTACTATGGAATTTTCTAGATCAACGAACTGATTCCATATTTAGACCAATATCATAACATTATATTGTAACGCAAATGACCTTAGAAGATAATTTTTTATGATGCTCTAGTCTTTGTCCCGGGGTGACGAAAGACGGGGCACGTGGCCACTGCGTTGGCGGACCAGCTCCCCGTTATCAAAACGTCTACTACTCCTGAGCCTCAGAGGTTATCATCTCGCACTTTATCATTTATAGTAAACTGAACGTACACCGTCCACGGATAAGAGCGAGTTGCCCAGCAACGGATTCAGTTCATAGTAGTGAAGGGGCAACGGTCAGTTATAAATTTGTGAGTTATGTCAGACCTTGGGTAGATAA
The DNA here is from genome assembly GCA_018245735.1 of Microceris miodesmiata. Lineage (NCBI taxonomy): Eukaryota > Metazoa > Arthropoda > Insecta > Lepidoptera > Hesperiidae > Microceris > Microceris miodesmiata. The sequence continues at coordinate 6,939 of DWEC01003093.1, forward strand.
GTGGCATGTCATCAATAGCGTACGGTAATATTGTGGATGTTTCGCGACCATCCAGTGGATATTTCGGCCGTTTATTTTTATGAACTTGCTTTACTCGACCAGATTAACATTGAAGGCTGCAAAATTTTTTTTACCTCGACTTGTTTTCCATCTACTGGGGTGCTCAAAATGGTATATATACATTATCGTGACTAAAACTATTTAAATTAGAAAAATCTTCAAGCAATGCTTTTCTCCATCAAACGACGAATAGGTTTTAAATTCGCTGTTTTTTCAAATTGGCAAAAATAAACATTCGTCCGGCCGATCGCGAGATATAGCACAGTTTTGTCCCGGTTCCTGTCGTTGCGTGTGTGAAGTGTATTTTGGCGGGTCGACGTAAGCGTAGACACGTAATGATTATCTACGTATGCAGACGTCTGCAGCGCGGGTGACGCGGTGGTCCCGGCGCCGGGCCAAGTACGCGCGATAGTGAAAGCTAGTGGCGATAACATTCGGAAATCACATATGCTTGTCTATCGAATAACGAGAATTCTAAGAATGATGACAGTCCTTTGTTCGAAACATGAAATATTGCAGTCGCAACGAACGTTCTAGAGGCGATAAAAGTAATGTGTAGAAAAAAAATTATAACTAGTAGCAAATTTTAAAAACGCATTAAAAATTATAGAAATTATGAACGTTCTAAATTCAAATGATGAATGTTAAAAATCGTTCACAACGTTTATTGACTTAAAAATCTCGACAAGCATGAAATCAGCACAATATTACGTAACAAAGTCCAACGCGATGCACGTTGTTCGCGATGCGAGAAAGCAAAAAAACAAAACGGCAGACATCATCACAAATAAATTGATGTTGATTTAGTTCTATCAGAGTCACTCATTCAATTGGAAGGAGCGGGTCCACGATTGAAATAGACGCGCACCAGAACGTTCGGCGCCCGTTACATAAGCGACGACAGTCGCACACGGTGGACTTGCCGTTTGTGAGTTTGTCGGTAACGGACGTGTGCGGCCGACCAGTAACGGGGCAGACTTGAGTTGTAGACCAAACACATTGAACAGATATGTTAGGACATTTTTAAAATTTTTGTAAGGCGCAAAATTATATTTATTTTAAAGGCAACTTTTTTGTATATATTTCTATTGAAGAGCCCTATGTCCACTGTGGGCGGAGGCGGGATGATGGTGATAGTGAAGATAATGATGATGATGTTGACGGTAATGTCACGTATAAATAACTTCAAGGCTCTTTCTGCAAAGGCAAATTAAAATTTATTTTAAATTTCGTAAAGATGTTGTTTTAGACATCAATCATTTAACGCCGTTTTGATGGAGTTATCATCGTCATGAACGTAAAAAATTATGACAATATATTTTTGAATACTTGCCACTGTAAGAGTAAGCTTTAAGATATCTGTTATACAGTCAGTCCATAGTCATAATGGATTGCATCTTAAAACTTTCTGCACGCAATAACCGATATACTCGCGTTATTAGCGAAGCGAAAAGCAGTGATAGCCTAGTGCAGTGATTCTCCACCTTTTTTTTGTTGCGGCACATATTTAACGATTTCAAAATTTGACGGCACATAAAGAAAAAGATAAAAATTATTTACTTACTACAACACACTGCATAGATAGTTCACGACAAAAAATTTAAATATACGAAATAAACTAATATATACTACAATAATAACTACACGTTTATTAAGGGATTAATTACAAGCTAATAATAAAAATATTTTTAATGCGAAATTTGAGCTTGATATTTTTTGATAATTTCATTTATATTCGGTCGTAAAAATGACAATGCTACTCTCATATCGTCTTCTACATTTAACAATCTTGATCTTTTTTTAGTTTTAATGTTGGCTAATGCTGAAAATCCGAATTCACACAAATAAGATGTGGAAAATGTTAATAATATGTTTAAAGCTTTTTTGGCTATCTATCATTGGATAATCGCATCTGATGTTAATCCAAAATGAATTAATTGATTCTTCTGAATGTTTTAAAATTAAATCTCGATTATTGGAAAGCAAAATGAGTTCTTCCTCTTCATTCAAAGTTAAGTCAAATACAGAAGTACCGTTATGAGAAATGGATTACGAACCCAATCAAATTTCTTAATATCTAATTTTGGGAAATAATCAATAATTCTCTCCTCTAATGTTGTTAAATGATCAACAACAATTGATTTAATAGTTTTATAACTGTCTTTAGGGACTGACTCAACTTTTCTAAATTGCCTTCCTGAGCTTTATTTTTCCATAAAGTTATTTGTTTTTTGAATCCCGCCAGCTTATCGGTTGAGTTTAAGATATTTTCATTAGGCCCTTGCATACTTGAATTGATGTTGTTAAAAATAACAGAAATGTCTGATAAGCAAGCCAGTTTAGTACACCATATTTTATCTTCCAACAAATGAACAAATTCATAATTTTCATTTTGTTCAAAAAATATTTTCATTTCGTCTTTTAATTTCAGCACACGAGATATAACTTTTCCTCTGGACAACCATCTTACTTCTGTATGGAGTAACAAGCATTCGTACTTGGCTTCCATAGCTTGACATAATTTACTAAATAATCTTCTTTTTAATGGTCTCGATTTGATATAATTAACCATTTTAACACATTGTTCCAGAACTGTTTTCAAATTTGATGGCAAAAATTTTGTAACAAGTGCTTCTCGATGCAAAAAACAATGAGTAACTAATATATCCTCATTCAGTTCTTTAACATGTGCTACAAATCATTTTAGATGTCCAGTCATAGCTGGAGCACCATCTGTGCAAATGCCAATACATGACTTCCAAGAAACTTTAATTTCTTCTAAATATGAACCAATTACTTGAAAAATTTGTTTACCAGTTGTAAAGTCAGGTAACTCCCGACAACATAAAAATTGATTAATCATATCATTTTCGTGAATAAATCTAACGAATGCAATTAATTGAGCATTTCCTGTTTCGTCGACTTGTAGAGCAAAATTTGAATTTGCAAGAGTTTTTGCAGTATTTTGCTCAATATTTTCTGACATATCTTTAATTCTGCGATGGATTGTATCATTTGAAAGTGGTATTTTGCAAATATCAATATCAGCTAATCCACCAATTGTGGGGTTTTAAGTTAACAGCAATCAATTCAGCTATTTCGTACAATGATACTGACTGATAATGATACTTTACTGATAATGATCTTTCAAAGTAGCTTTTGTTGAAAGCGAAGGATGATTAGTCACCAAGTGACGTTGGAGTTTGCTAAGAACCATAGCACTATTTGATAATTTAAAACCACATATCACACACTCGGGAAAAACTATGTCATTTTCCATTGTAGAGGTAAATGCAAATTTCAAAAAGTCATCATTATAATTCCGATGGACAACGTATTTTTTTGAGCAAGAAGTATTTTTACTTGTGCCGGGGGTTGGCTCATTAACTTGGACGCTAACGTTATCATTATCACTATTAATATCATTAAACTTTCTTCTTTTTAACCATTTATCCATTTTCAGAAGGATCTGATAATATAAAAATAATATTGTTGAAACATTTAAAAAAAATGGTTCAAATATTACCTTTCAATTCATAATAATCTAAATTATGCACTCACTTGTAATTGATGAATATGGAAAATTAAACCTTTCTGAAATTGTGAAAGTTTCACTCAAATACAATTTTCCGTGGATAAAACTTAAATTTTATGCGAAGAAATACAGACACAGTGTGCGTGTGCACATAAGCTCGGGATTCTCCGTGAGATGTGTACACAGCGCACGTGTTCAATCACAGTAGCATTTAGTACTTTTGTAAACATCGCATGGCAAAGATAATATTTGTTCCATAGAGTATTACTAGATGGTGCTGTATTATATTTTTAATTCGTACGAGTATTAATTATCTGTTTAACACTGATGACATATATTAAACCGAATCACATAGATTTGCCAATTTTAACGAAAGAAAAGGTGCAGTAACTACTATGCAACACCTTGTGA
>DWEC01003094.1:0-10943 GCA_018245735.1 Microceris miodesmiata
AACTTTTATATCATTACTTGAAACATACACCGTGAAAGTTATAAATGGTAAATTTAATATCAAAAGTACATGGTAAGAGAAACAATTAGTCAACTGTCACTTTAATTATACGAACAAACAACACGCGAAAGTAGCGCAATACATTCAACAATAATGTGAAATTAAATTAGATGGAAATTACAATTAATTTTTATTACAATTACAATTATAATATTCGCAACATTGTTTAATGATCGTTTAGTCGATTTTGTCATGTTGTAATTTTCACATTGAAGATTCAGAAAACAGAAAATAAAGAATGACGTTTGGTTGCTGCTATAAATGGATAACTTTAGTCAATCCCAAATTGTATTTGTTGTTGTTGCTAAATCTATTAGAATTGTCAAATTGAAATACAGGATTGTAAGTATAAAGTTATACGGATTAAGAAAGCTATAAGGATTGTAAGTACAATCATATCCCCACAAATAAATTGGTCTCAACAAGAGACTGAAGCTGATAAAAAAGAGTTATATTGGTGTTAAATTGGAATATAAAACGATACTAATTAAAAATAGCCGATCTTTTTAAATTCAAATTCTTTTATTTATGAGGTAAACTTATCAAAGTCTTATAACATTAACAAAATAAATTGAATTGTTGAATCGAAACTATCGAATAGGATTAAGAAATGAGACGTTAGAGGACAGAATTTAGAGTTTTATCAAAAAACGATCACGAAGAAATAATCCCGCAGTTAGATAACGTGATCCGAATCGGCGGATCGGCCCCCATCCGGCATGAGCGTGGGCCGGAAGCCGTAGGTAAATAGCAGGATATTGGGCTGTAAACGAAATGAACTTTCGGTTTACGAATGGGACAGTCGGTATATTGCCAACTGTTCGAAATTACGTCGAAAACAACCACTTTCATAGCACTATTATACTTTTGTTTGGTTGACAAAGTAATAAAATGTATTTAGGTAGAATGAGTAGGTATATTCGAGTACTAGCCATAAAATGACATACCAAACAAAATACGAATTGGAGTTTATGAAACCACTTTATGATGGACAATAAAATATTTACAATAGTAAAAAAAGTATAAGATTATGTTTGTGTTTCTATGAAGGGATGAGCTGAGAAGTGTAGTATTCCTGCTTTTCGCCAGTTATGATATAGATATCATGGAATACCAGACAGAACAAACCATAAATCCCGGCTCCGCGTTTCTATTAAAGATTCTAAGTTCGAAAAACCTGATAATACCCGACTCGGAAATCAAGCCCTGAACCTCTCAATCAGTAGTCGCGTTCGAAACTACTTGACCAACGAGACAGTTTAAACCATAATGATCACTAAATTATCAAATCACATCAATTTTAAACACATACATTTCCTACAAAATTTCCTAGCGCCAAGCAGTCCAATATAGGTTTTAACGCAATTATTTGTTCCGGCTCCAAAGTTCCCTTGATTTCCATAGGGTCCTAGCAGAACTGAACAGTAGGATCCGGCAATATTGATAGATGAGCTCTCACCACGGCGTTATTGCGATAGTTCTGCATAGTTGGTCGGTAACCTCGGAAAGTTCGGGAACGCCAATAAAAATGGCTGAAGTCCATTATTGCAACTTCTGTTATTTTGCGTGATAAATATTTTTCGGTAGCTCATTCGGTATACTTTTTTAATATACGAGTAGGAGCGGCACAAAAGTTCGTCTCTAGTATACATAGTTACGTAGTTCATCAGTTTGTTTGTGGAAGCAGTTAATGAACATTTTGTCAGTTGTCACTACCAATGAATATTCAGGGAGCTACGAATTTGATTAGAACATTAGATACATAACTAACTGCTAGCCTTGGAGACTGCGATACACAATTGTTAAACACGCGTAAGAAGTGTTAAATCTCAGTTTGAGAGTCATTGGTATAAATCAATAACAGCATTTTCGTCAGATCCTGATCCTTCTCAGACTATCAGCCAAAAACTACAATTAAAAGTTACAATTGTATGAGCACAGACAAATTATTCGCAATCGTTTTAACAATTATTTTTTTCATATGTAACTAATAACAAAAAACAGTTACAATTGTCGCAATTGTGACTCTTTTTAGAAAATGCCATATTCATAAGCAGTTATAGTCAAAAGCACTTATAGTTTTGATGTGGTTTTAGATTCGCAAGCTCTATGTAAAGTTGAGCAATGTTGGGTGCAGTTCCGTGTTTTAGAAGGCACGTGAAACAATCAAAGTTGTTATCATTTGGGAACAAAAATTATAGCTTGTGCGTGGTCTGAAACATGGAATAAAACGCCCAACATAAGATTTGGTCCTTAACCCATATATCGGTTAACTGCACTAGAGCAGTATGGTAGTGGATGCTCTTGACCTTCCATAATTTTAAAAGAGAGTTTTGCTCAGAAGTCGGTTTTTAAATTACAACCAGTGGAGACGAAATCGCTATGGGATATTTAATTACCTAGTACTCTTCTCTTCGGGCTAATTAACATTGTTGCAGTCTAAAGTTTCACTGGTAAGGGAAATTCTCTTCCCCGTGAGATAACTATTTTCATTTCAGAACAAGTTTTATGGAAATTTGAATAATGCTACGCCGCTGAGGTACAATAATAACGGTGTTAGTACAATGCCAGTTCTATATTATAAGTAACTAATATCTTTTATACATTGCACACGTAACTATCGTATATATACGTTTAGATTTAATTACCCGTGAACGTTTTTTTGATTTATTAATAATCGTGAACTAAAATTATCGACATAGCCCAAAGGATTAGCAAGCTGCAGTGGCAGTGGGCTGGTCACCTCTGTCAAAGAACCGATAGCCGCTGACCGCCGAGAGCGCGACTTGGCAAACGTAGCGTAGGACGCCCTCCAGCTAGATGGAGTGAAGATATACGCAAAGTGGCTGGCAATGGTCGGAAGCGGAAAGCTGAAGATCTCAGTGGCAAGCTATTGGAGAGATCAACATATGTATAGCAGTGGACGGGACTAGGATGATAATGAAAAAAAATGCATTTTCTTTGCGAAAATAACCATATTTACAAATATTACACCTGTGTATATTCACATTGAAATTAACCTACTTATTAAGACGTGGTCCTTTTTGTAAATGTCAATAAGTAAGCGAATATACGCTAACAATATTCTTGATTAAAAACGACACGTGCAAATAATTAAATGTAGGTAGCAGTTCTGAACAATTGTATTAATCGTAGCAAAGAAATAGTAGATTCAAACAGTGGATTCTAATAAAAATGTCGAACGTCACAGATTCGTGGTATTATATTAAAATCTCGCTAATCCTTTCATATCATGTAACATCCCGCCGAACGAGGATGGAGGCACGTTATCGACTGTGGATTATGTATGTACATGTTACTATGTAAATCCTATTTTATCCAATGTCCATCTACTTTGAATGCGAACAAAGTCGTAAGCTCCAGAGTTGCAAAACGATCATTTTTATCTGAAACGTTTGAAAGCAAGCTGTAGAAAGAAAATGAAATGTTTCACAAAGTCAATATTCCACATTTTAGCTGGGGTTTTTATCTGCCCTTATCTTTGTCTTTCATAAATTATGACAAATAAATAGTATAAAGAGCTTACCGACTGCATTCCATATAGCGATATCCACACCGACGCTCCAAGGTACGGCTGCTGCAGTGGCTTCGAGCCAGGGTCCATCTGGAGGAGTAGTCTCTAGGTCCACTGCTGGGTCGCTAACCCTCGCAAAGACTACCAGTTCGCTCTGAGGCGCCATGCTCCAGTTGAAACAATCAGCTAAGAGTGGGTTGATTTTTAAGTTCACCTGTCTGTGGACAAACCAGCAGAATTAGTAATGGATAACAATGATCATAAAAATAATGAGAATTTGTACTAATCATTTATCTCTCATGGGAAAACGATATTACTATTCCGTCGATGTCAATGTTATCACTATCATAATTTTATTGTTCCTTGTTCGAACACTGATCTGCTGTCAGAAAGTAATGGGCTTAGGACAAAGTCTGCTACGCTAGCCGAATGCAGACCACACCTGCTTTCTATTAGATGATCTGCTATCAGAAAGTAATTGTCTCAGGGTAAAGTCCACTACGCTAGCCGAGTGCAGACCACAGACGCTTTTGATTAGACGGTGCAGATGGTTTTAGATTATACGGAGCAATACAGAAACATTGGAACATTAACGTCATCAGCTATTACATCAAGTCATGACACTTGTGTCCTCTCCCATATATGAAAAGAAACATACACGAACGTAAATGAAACATACACGAACAAAGAGGGCTTGTCAAAGCGAATGTAGGATTAATGAAAGGCATTTAACATTGAATGCTTTTGAAATTCCTATTACGTGTTCCACTTTGCACGCTCGTGTTGTAACTAATTGATGTGGCTCTAACCGTTCATTAGCATACGATTAGAGAGCAATTATCGAGTATTTGCAAAAGGCATAAAATACGGTCCATACATGCACAACGGAGCTAGTAGAAAAACAAACTGAGCCAGTAGAATATGAGAGAAATGTCCACATTAACGATAAAAGCATGTATGTGTTACATGTCAATCTTCAGCGAAGGGGTGATGCGGAAATACTTTTAGGAGTGTGTGTGATGATGGTGCCCAGCGGCGATCATAAATATTTATGTATATGCACATATGGAATAATATAATTATTTAGGTACGAAGCCGAAAACGTTACAAACAGAAATAGGTAGATCGATAAGTATTATAATTCTCAAAAACATTACTGGCTGATATGGACAATAAAATGTACTGCTGATGAAGCAAGACCCATTGTTATTAAACAGTTCAGTCTCCGCAAAACTGAGGGACTTAATCCTGTAACAATAAATAAAATAAAATCAATCGATTTCAAATGATTAAAATGATTTATTTCAGTATTTTTAAACCGAATCCGTGTGTAACGCGAAATAAATAATGAGAACAATCGAATACCTAAGCAAATCCAATCAGTCGATCCCTTTCAGTTCATTAATGAAACAACAGCGTCGTCAATTTGCGTAAAAGCTTTTATTGAGTCACGGCGAAGGTAATCCACACATCAAAGCCTTTTATTTTATTTCGCATAATTGCTTAAGTGACATAAAGGACGTTTGAATGTTATTATTGAAGTTAAAAATGTAAAATAATGATTCTTGATTAGAGACGCTACCCAGCACTTCTGTTCAAGTTAGCTCACATAATGTTTAAGGGACTATTCCGTATCCTACAAGACTATTCTATACCTTGTCTAGCGTAAAAAATAATGACTTTTGATTAAGTAACCTTAAGATTACTCATGTTCAAGAAATCTTGGATAGTGCATAAACAAAAGACTTCCATACCTTGTTGTTAGCGTAAGGACGATAAAAAATAAATATTAAAAAAGTCGATTTAAATTGTATCTACGTATTTTATTTTCCGACCAATGACCTATTTCTAGCCTATGGAGGTGATGGAGAATTTTGATAATCTCACTAACCCTATCAACGATCCCTTTCAGTTCATTAATGAAACAAAGCGCCGTCAATATAGCTGGAAGCTTTTATTGAATTAGCACAAAGGTAATCCACACATGTGAGCCGTACGTTTTACTGTTCGACTGCGATTGGATATCGCTATTTGCAAAGGAACCACGGCTACCATTATCGGCACAGCCCGTATTGGTAAGCTATATTTAGATGAATAGAAATTAGATAATAGTAATGCACTCGGATACAATTTGTGCTGAATATAAAAAGAGCTCGGTAAAATTATTTAACATTTCTTAGCTTTAATGATACTTATAAATATATATAATGTTATTACATGTATTATGTTATTTGACTTTACACTGACTATTATATCACCTGTTACTCCGAACTGAAAGTGTCTTTTCCTCTTTTGCGACCCAGTCCCTGTCTAGAGAGTAAAAACGTAACTTCACGCCTATAATCCCCGAAGAGGTAGGCAGAGGAATGCAGAAAACTCCCACGTTCCACCAGTTACGTTTACGCCCCACTATGGAATAGGTGGTGAGCCTATTGCCAAGCATCGGGCAAATATCCAGACTCCGAACCACTACTAGAAAATCTAAATTGGAAAATTTTGTAGTGTTCGACCCGTGAATCGAACCCGGGACCTCCCGATCGGCAGTCGCACTTGCAACCAATACGACCAACGAGGCAGGCAGTCTAGAGATACTATACTAGAGTATACGGTAGATATTTGTTGTCAAAAATAATTCGATAAATAATTCAGTTTAAAGGATCAGATTAAAATCGTACAGCAACGTATCCACTTCTCTTACGAAATAATACAGATAATAGAAAATGATAATGTCATTTTCGTTACAAGCTATACCTTCTGGATAATTTCAAAACGATCGGTAGAACTGGCGACACTTGAAACCGTGATACTAGAAGATAGATACTGGAAGGTTTTTTCCGATCCTTTTATCATTCCGCTGTTGGAATATGGACGGGACGTTGTACTTTCATAATTATTGAAATATATAATATGGAGTCTATTCGAAAGCGTATATGCCACAGTTTCATATTAAGCACTATTACGACACATACCATTTACTATTATTACACGCCGTGTATCCATACAATGTGACGCCTTTAGTAATATAATGGCAGCACGAGATAATATTTCAGGCCATTTTCTCCATAATGAGATGGCCCATCCAGCTAACGGGCCGGGCGAACGTGTTTGCACCCCGCCTTAATAATGAAAATGAGGTTTCATTTCTTAACAATATTTCAAAACTGGGGAAAGTGTTTTTTTTATCGCACGCCTCGAGTTCATGAATTGAAATTTTCACATCCATTCTTCAAGTTGGCGCTACATTGTTTATGTCACGGGTTCCATAGCAGGTGAGGTTTGTTCTGTTCCATAATATTTATTTCTGTAATGTGGTGTTTATTTGTTGCGTAATGTAAAATGTATTTGTGTAATGTAAGATATATTTGTGTAATGTATCCATTCTTCAAGTTGGCGCTCCATTGTTTATGTCACGGGTTGCATGGCAGGTGAGGTTTGTTCTGTTCCATAATATTTATCTCTGTAATGTGATGTTTATTTGCTGCGTAATGTAAAATTTACTTGTGTAATGTAAAATGTATTTGTGTAATGTAATATTCACTTGCGTGCTATAATACATAAAACGATTATTGTTAATGTGTTTTCTGTGTCGACATTTACTCATAAACGTGTTTATTATAATCACTCCATTTACCATTTAAATGTTTAAGACGGGTCTGCTCTATTCCAAAATAGCCATACAAGCACCCAGTGGCGTAGCGTGGGTGGCGGCTGCCCGGGGCGGAAGACTACTTTGCCGCCCTTTTATACATAATATACATTATGTACATCAATTCTAGATAACTTTTCGTCAAGAACTCTCATCATTATTTCGCATTACACAGATTACATCTTAAATTTAAAAGTTTATCTGTTACAATAAAAAAAGAAAAAAGACGAAATTTCACATCTATAATCCCCGAAGGGTTAGGCAGAGGAGCGTAGTACACTCCTACGGTTTACCAGTTACGTTTACGTCTCATGGAATAGCTGCTGAGCCTATTGCCATATACCAGGCGCAGATCCAGACTCCGAGACACCACTAGAAATTCTAAATTAGAAAGATCCGACTACCCGACCCGGGATTTAAACCCAGGACCTCCCGATCGGCAGTCGCGCTAGTAATCACTCGACCAACGAGGCAATCTTGAGGTTAAAATATTTTTATTATTTATTGTGAAGTTTTTCCGCCCCCTAAGAAGTGCCGGCCGGGGCGGGCCGCCCTTGGCGTCCCCACTACGTTATGCCACTGCAAGCGCCACTGAATATTATGAAAATTCTCAGACGTGTAAATTTTCTCAAGATGTTATTACTTTATTTACATATTATCATATTTTTAGCAATATTATAATTAATATTATCAAGCCGTTGAAAAAGGAAAAGTGGAAATCATCAAAGAGAGCTCTCTTTCAAAGCCGGCAAAGCATTGGCCACTCCTCGGGTGTTGCAAATATCCATAGGCGCGGTAACCAGTTACCATCAGGTGGCCCGTCTGTCTGTTCGCTAGGCTAAATATAAAAAAATAGAATTATACGGTGATATTGTTATCATCGTCCGCCCCTAGATGTCCACTGCTGGACATAGGCCTCCTCTAATCGGCGCCACTCCTTCCGGTCCTGGGCCAATAATACTGTTATAGATATTGAGGAACGTAAGTCACTTAGAATATATATTTTATTATTTCAACCCGTTTAACAGTGGAGTATCGACTGATGGACTATATGGGACTTAAATAAATGTAAAAAATTTAAAAAATGACGTCACTGTCATTAATTCGAAGATTTATTTAAACTATCATTAATTAATAATAGCGCCATAATTTGGCGTAATACTCATTTTTTGAATCTAGAAATTTTGTGCTCGCAAAATAAAATACTTCAATTCGGCGGTAATTTGTTTGACAGTCGAAAGTGTAAAACGATTGAATGTCAAAACCAATTTGGGGCGGAACAATAGCAAAAGCTATGTTTTAATTAAAATTAAATCGTTCACCGTAATAGCTTCGTACTTGAACAGAAGGGCCTCTGTCACCCACATCGCGATGTTTAATAGTATAATCATGGTTGCGACCGTTCTATGACAACATGCTCACCTACCTCGTGGTGGGTCGTACAACGTAACTGGTGAAACGTGAGACGGGAGTCACTCCTCTGCTTACCTCTTCGGGAAGATACAGCGTGATGTTACGTCATGTCTCCTTAATTATGGCTAGCTGACATTCATTCTATTTGTTCAATTAAGTTTTGTCAATCTCATTAATGCTAGTTAGCATATTGGTTAAACACACAAAGGAATTCGTAATAATTCTGTCATGGCCATAGCGAGCAGTTTTGTGGAATAATCATAAAACGTTATATTGAATTAATAAATATTGCTTTAACAGAATATAACAAAGTTATATCACTCACAGAACATTATATCACGTCTCTATTTCACTGAAAGGCTAGGCAGAGGAGTATGGGACTCCGATTTTATATCCGTAGTCTCATACTAGTAAAATACACAAAATCCTTCCTAATCTTTACCAACCGACAGGTAAATGTATGTAAATAGCTATATAACAAAGAACCAGAATAAGGAAGTGTTTTTGGAAGATCCCACGGGAACGAAATAGAAGCTACATTATCTTAGAACCATACATCCATCCCACGCGAAAGGAAATTTACGAAACTACTTTCAAATAATATTATGAATGATACATTCGATTTGATGTTTTTTGCGCAGCTGAAGATGTTTGTAAATACATCTGTGTTATTGAAACTATTTTTATAACTAACTAACTAACTGTATTAACTTTTAATGTATTGTACATGAAGCACATCAGATCTGGAAGGATAGAAATATTTGGTACTGCTCTCTGCCTTCACCGTGAGGGACGTGGCGTGTATGTATATGCGAGTATGTAAATATTTTATCTGATGTGCGCTAACTATAACAATAACTACTTTTAGTGGTTCGCCGTAATTAGTTAGACCCTTTGAGAGAGGCAGAACTATAACATTTACATAACCACGATATTGACACATTATTCGGGGTCAAAATAACGCGTGGATGTAATTCGACTTTCATTTACATACAACGAGGTCACCGAGGCAATAATGATATGAAAACCGGTGAAATTTAATAACCGAGGCATGAATGTACTGTGCCCTCGCGTGATTAGTTCGGTATAGCTACTATTAAATATTTTAGGGTAAAACAAAAATTTTTCATTCAGCATTTCTACGAAACTCCACCGTGACTCATTCTATTCAAGTTGTTACAAATTCTCTGTAATTGAAGTGGGATCCTTACGTGCTTGACGATCATCGTATCAAGTAACACGAATAGTACATAGAAATCTTGTTATATAACTACTAACTAGTATGAAAGAACTTTCTCATATAAGGGAGCGAGACTTCCAAATCGAATTTGCGCTGTCCGAGCAGATATAGAATTAGCGAATGAGTTGTGCGAGCGAGTGAACAGTACTGTGGGAGTATCATAGTTGTATAGTTTATTCACATCACGGCACACTTTTCCTAAGAAAATTTAATTATACGGACCGCGATCCCGACGAACTTTGGCCGTTTAATTGAGTTCCACACTAATCTTTAACTTGCTTCCAACGCTGTTCGACCTTTGGTATACATCACGGGCGAAATAAGATCATTATTTCTAACTACTTTTATTGTTGTTAATTGAAAAGTTTATTATTGTACCATCACGATAGGTCCCTTATGGAGTAGGGAGAGATCACCGACTGCGAAGTAGTATTTTTATCCTGAAAGTCTTGATGCGCTTCTTCCAAAAGTAAACAGAGTTATTCGTTGTACAAAAAGTGCTAAGATTTGCTAGCTCTACCGTACTTCCTACTAATAGGTTTCAAATATTGTGAAGGACTTTAAATGAGTTTTTTCTTATCTCACGATAAGATGTTTATTTCTTCAACTCTGCCTATACGAAAAAAGTGTCACACTAACCGAAGCTTACTCGAGTTGATTCTCTGCTGGATAATTGTATTGTAGCTAAAGCTAAGGGCAAGCTAAGCACCAATGCAAAATCGCTATTTCTCGTGTTTTATACCATAAAAGTTTCAAAAGTCGTATCGTCTCTCCCGACACCCTTAGTGAAGTTTAGAGTTTTCAATACTACGCTCATTGTCATTGTTGTCCCGTTAAATGCTTTCTATACAAACTGTTTTATGAAATAACGTAACTTCTCCCCTGTTACTCCTAAACAGGTAGGCATAGGTGTGCACAGATCTAGACTTTTGAATCATTACTAGAAATTCCTACTAGAAAATTTAAGTTAGAAAAATCCAATAGTACTGGGATTCAAACCCAGAGCCTCTCGATCAGCAGTCCAACCACTCGGCCAACGAGGCAGTTTT
>DWEC01003095.1:0-10940 GCA_018245735.1 Microceris miodesmiata
ATACAGCAAAACAAGAAATCACTACAGGAAAAGAAAGATTTTCACATCTTTCAAATGATTTACCTTATAACTATATTGCCTCATTTAACACGGAAATCACATCAGTTGAAAATACTGCTATAAAGATTGGGACGCAAAAGATAGATATTGATAAAAATGGTGAAACTGGTGACGTAAAACAAAAATTAAAATTAAATTCAAGCGGATTGACTCCAAATCTTAGCATTAATAAAGAAGAAGTATCAATAACTGATTCCTTGAATTCACACACAACACAATTATCGAACATAAAAAGTGAGGTTGCTAGAATAGAAAAATTTGATACGTTACAACAACGTGACGTTAACGTTGAAAGCAATGGAAAAAAATATTTATATTCTTCAGAAATAGCTAACGATTATACAAAAATAAGAGTAAATCAGGATACAAAAAACGAAATTCCGATGTCGTTGGATGATAATAAACTTTCACAAGCTTCACTGCAAGGCGTTGCAACGAAAACTATAATTGTAGATTTAGGATTTCAGATGTACTTAAATGACAAGAAGGAAACTATATTAAAAACTTTCGAAGTATCAAAAGAACTGGATCGGATGCCATATGACAGTATATCCGTAATAAAGTCAGTGTTAAATTTAAGTGAGAACAAAAAATTGTTATTAGCAATTAATTCTGAAACAAAACTTACTATAGAAATTATGAACAATGGTTACATAGGCAATGAAGAGAGGTCTTTAAAAATAAAAGGTACAGAAATTTTGTTGTTAATACTCCTCACATTTATTACCATTATTTGTGCGACCTTCAGTCGTGAGTTGTCAATGTAATAATTTTATTTTGTTTTCAACATAGAGTTCAATTTAATTTTAAATACCTTACAGATGCGTCAAATGATGATTTTACGCAACACTCCTACATACATAATAAAAATAACATCAGTGTAAAAAGCACGAAATCATTGCAAAAGTCTTTGGGCGTCATTTATGAAAACGATCTTGTTCCGGTAGAAAAACTAATTAGAAATTTGATAGTAGAAATAGACAACATATCTAAACACAGAAGTCTAACCAAGAAAAGGTCTATCGCATCAAAGAAGATGAAAGTATCAAAACCTACCTACTATCATAAAAGATGTGGATGTTCGAAAAAATGACCCAAATCGATTAAATTCAAAATATTTCATTTTACTTTTGCATTTAAACACGTAAATTAAAGGAAAATAGAAATTTACATGAGTTTATACTTCTTTTTCTAGTAGTATACAGTACCTATGTATTTTGAAGTTTAGTAAACTTTAAAAATTTTATCTTCATTAAAAATTTAAAGAAATGTATAGGTATATTTGTAGCATATGACATTAATCTCAATATAGCAAGACGGATCACAAGATAATGCTATGTTTTCATATCTTTATCTAATGCACATTAATGTTTTATGGTTATTATATTCGATAACGTGGAATCTGTAGGGGAAATATTTATCTATGTATTCTGTTCATCTTACGTCACATTAAACACCGTTTAGTTAACACGAGGGAAATTCGTTGTGATTTTTAATGTTCTGTCTTGAAATATTAAAAATAAGAGAGCCGTCTATGTAAATACGAGTATGTCATGTCAAAATCGTTAAGACTCGTTGTTGTTGTTACTTTTTTAAATATGATAATCGATCATTCATTTACGCTGGTAATCTAATTTCAATGCATATTAACTTGTAACAAATGTTACTTAGCACTGGCCGATTTGATACTAAAACCTTTTTAGTGTCGATGTAATATTTTTACGGAATATTAAAAAATATATAGAAAAAGAATATTTGAAATAAAACAACAGAATTAATGCACCAATTGAAGAACATGGACGTATGTATGTTCTTTGTTATCAAAATCAATTTTTTATTGCATTGAAATTATTTTATCACACATAAAACAATATAGATAACTCAAAACGAATCAAATGTTTGCGTATAAATTACTTCAAATTTACAATACCGATTATCGGCAGCAAGTAGCGGACCCAACCTGGCTTACATATCAGACATCAACGAACAAGCGTGCAATTTCGTCGTGTCTTAAACAAAAAGACTATTAATCCTGTATAACTTAAAGTAACATTTTATAATGAGAATCACAGATATTACAAGCAAATTATAATAGTATTATGTACACATTATTGGGTATTGTAAATGATAAGCTTTGAATTTTTAACAACAATATATTTCTGACAAAATATCGTTTTTAAAATGGTGCAAGATAAAGTAAATACAGTATCGGGAAACGTAGACTTCCATGAACAAGAAGCAGTGGACTTGGAGCATGCTCTTTCAATTGCAGGTTAGTTCATACTTTAGGCTTCGGTAAAACATTAATACTAATTATACTTTGTAGCCTAAAATTCAACATTTTATAAAACATATTTGATTTGAGTTAAGGAATTTTATCGTAACCATGAGAACATGCTGGACATAATATAATAAGATTAGATTATTACTATAATGTGTACTGCCTGTAAAAACAAACAAAGGCCATGTGGGCCGATAAACAAAGACAAAAAAACCTCCCATCTATGATGTTTACTTTCGTCACTTTTAATTGCATACATGTACATAATTGCATACATACACTGCATGCATTTACATGTGAGTAAAAAGACAAATCTGAAACTATACGTAATTTAGAAAACGCTCTCAAAATTCTATTTAGTGAAAGAAAAGTTATGATGCGCCAAAATTTAATTACTTTTTATTAAATGTTTCGCTTTTCGATAGTGTCGTCCATTTTTATACCGCAACGTATTTCTGACAGGAAATATAATTTTCATTTGTTTTTTGTGAAACCCAGAACTTTATAAATTTATATCATACTCATATTGATGGAATTAACACGAAAACATTTTATAGTAGGCAATGACTTCTTAGATGATTTCATAAGGTCCCTGACTTCGCAGGTATACTGTGTCCGTTTCCAATCTTATTATGGGATTGAAGCACGACTTCGGAACACTGGCGACATTGGATCGTAGTCAAATTTCACTATGTAATGTCTCACACAAATAAAACAAATGTCAGCACAAAAATGACTGTTTTCATTGTTGTGAGAATACAAGCATTGTCTTAATATAACGAAATCAATAACTTGACACTACATTGTCATAATAGAAAATTAGAAACCTATAAAAACAAAAATACGCAATGATTATTTACATTACAGTAATTTTTTTGTTTCAAAATCAAGTTCTTTGAAGGCGCATTTTTCTTAAAATTCTTATATCGAATAAATGAATCCCAAAAATAACAATTTTGCATCTACTATAACATTTTTTGATTTGTACTAAGTATTCTACAAATGTTAAATGGTGGTTCATACCGCTGAGAACTTTGTTCGATCTTAATTTAATATTAAAGAAATTAAGAAATCGCTAATTTGAAAGTTTAAACAAAAAACTAATAACAAATTATGGTATGTAGATACGAGTATATGCGTGAAGAGGAGCGCAATTTTTCAAGAACGGCAAATGTATTGTTAATAAGGTGACCGCATTTTACAGCTATTAAAGTTAGACATCACATCGAATCACATTATTTTCTAAATGATATGAAATATGGAATTATATCGTACATTGATAAAAATATAAACGAACGTATGAGTACGAACGTTTAATATCAAATGTTTATTGATTTATTCGATTCAAAAACCTACATAGCATTATTCTAAAATTTTTAATCACTTACTTTTTCTTCCCTGTAGGTTTTGGCGTATTCAACATAAAATATTCAATTGTACTATCTCTTTTCCTCATTGGAGCTATCCTGGAACCCATCGGCCTCTCGTATCTTCTGCCGGCATCAAAATGTGACTTGGAAATGACTGAGGCCGTCAGAGGTTTCGTAGGATCTATTCCGTATATTGGTAAGTTAAATCAATCGTTTGAAAAATAATACTTAGGGAATATCACATTGTAAACAATATTTAATCACATGTGTTATATAACGCTGAATAAAAACATCGATAAGTAATCTACACGTCTCATTTTCACAATTTTCTTCAAAATAGCTGAACTCTATACTTAAACACGTTTGTCTAAAACGGTGAACTATGGATGATCTTACTTTTCTCACGCTATGAGATCCGTCCCAAAATTGTACGATAAAAGGGTTTATATCCTATAATATGAATAATTGTTCTGCTACATCTATGGTGTCTATTACTCTATAAATTCTACCTCAGCAGAAAAATTTAGTTAGATAATGGGCGATAATTATGTTGTCGTCACCGATGTTAACTGGGTAAGCGACTATTCGTATCCGCCGAACAATTAAGTGATAAAAATCTAGTTTCAGCATCAATGACAAAAGGAAAAATCGTCACTAATCTAATATTACATAAATTGTTTACGGTGTCAAAGTATTATCTACTCAGATAATTAAAGTGACAGAGGCCTGCCGTTGTGCGCGTATCACGCAACAATTACAGCATAGATTTCGATAAAAAAAATTTAGCCTTACTTCTCAAACCGCTCGTCCTCATCTTAGAAAAAGATACGATATCTTCATTTACTGTATATTTATCAGGTATTGGAACTGCAATTTTTGGCTATTGTTTATAATTAGCAGTTGTTAATATATTTTTGTCTTCATTACATTTTATGTTTACTTTTCTGTACGTAAAATAATGGTTAATCTCATAAAGAAGCCAGACGAAGTCACGGGTATCAGCTAATTTTATAATAAATATGCAATGTGACTATGTACATATATACATACATACACCTATATTTACATATATATATATACCCATACACACATACGCACATACATACAAACTTATAGGGCGCAATATACGTATCATATAGGCTGTATATGATAAATCAAAGTAGAGGAAACCGAGGGGAGTTGAAACAATTTTGACGTTTTTCTTCATATACAAAATACTTACTATAAACACCAATCGTATTAAATTAATATTCATAGATAGGCCATTTCTTGCACATGCAGATGAGTAACAAAAAGGGAGTGTAAGTGTAAATTTTCTTGGGAAAAATGCACTTAAACGCCACAAGACATTTTGTTTCAACTCCCCTCGTAGCGAGGTGAGTTGAAACAAAGGTCGAGGTGACTTGAAACAGATAATTATTGGATAAAATTAAAGGTTGTAGTTAAATAAAGAACTTATAATTTAAAAATATTTATCAAAATACAACGCCAAAGATAGAATTAACATTTTTAAATTATCTAGTATTAATTTGAAACAGCTTGTTTCAAAACACCTGAGTAATAAAATTCATCTTAATTTCTGTTAAATTACTATGAATTGAATAGTTAGTTGAAGAGCCTTCCAAAACGTATACTATGCACACTAAAATACAGACACATTAACCAAATAAACACTGAAAATCAACGTTTAATACTTAGTTTTGACGATTTCTGTGGTGTAGTACCGAAAACGGTGTAACCGCGCACTCTGCATCGGGAACGTGTACTGAAGAACCCACAGGCGATGTGAAACAGTTGATATGCGACGTTACCAACTCGCTAACGGTTTTTAATTCGGCGAAATTAGTATTGTTTTAAATAACCTCTGTTTCAAAATACCTCGGTCTGTCCTATGATATTTTATAATCATTATTATCATCCTTCTTCGGTATCGCGGGCACTTGTTGTAATTTAATAAAACATACATAGATGAGATAATACGGCGCGATACTTGATAAACAATGCATGAAATTGAAATTATAGTGTAGTTTTCAAAAGTTATGGTGAACAAGCGGCCCGGTACTTGCTTCGCTACGTATAAAAGTGAAATATTAAAAAAAAATATTGGAATACCAAATTAATTTAATCAAACAAAACAATATTCTATTAATTGCTAGCTATTTTAACACTTAATCCAAAATATTTGGATAAACAATATTTTTTGTTTTTCCATTTTAAGCCTGAATATACTAACGGCTGGGGGTACCGACTCTGGAACAGGCAACATAAAGTTGGTCATGTGAAAAACATGATTCCTCCAAATTCACACCACAAAAGTTAAGTGTTTGCCCTTGGGCCTTGTTGATGCACATCGCAAATGATAAACGATATTGTAATCGTTTGAATTCAAATGGCATACCAGTTGGAATCATAGGGATATGCGGTATCAAACGAACTTCTCCTTTTGATTTAGCAGTTAAGATCGTAGCTTCAATCTTCAATCAAATTTGGTAATAACTTTTTCACTGCCAATCTGGTGCCATTACACAGTTTTTGGTGGATAAAGCAACGCGGTGGTATACCAGCCGGTTCCAATGAATTTAAAAATTCAATTGGATAATTCATTGCTTTATATGTTATATATCATCATTGAAATATTATTTTTATTTATAAATGAATTTGATATTCCAATTAAATTTGCTTTAATCTTAGCACGTCCAAAATGAAATGACCGCATGAATGACATAACAACTTGCTTTTACTGTCAACATTAATAAAGCTTAAATTTGACACCACAATCCCCATCTGAAAAAAGGTTCAATTTGACAGTAAAATCCCCATTTACAAAACTTGATAAATGAAGAACCGCTCTACCGATTTTGTGCAAACTTCACATAAACCATCTACTAAATAGTCTGAACAAAGCCTAAACATTTGATTTAGATAGGTGAGTCTGTTCTTGAGTTATAAATTACAAATAAAAATGGCATTGATTTTTAAATATATAGAAGAGAAGATTAAAAGTAAATTACAGTGTTATAGAGGACACAAATACTCGATTAAATTTATTACCCATATCATTACCACAAGTTTTAAATCAGATTTGGTTTATGATTGTATGTTAATAAAATTTTGTGTCCTTAATATTAGGTGATAAAACGATTATAAGTTACATCGTTTTCTTGCAATTGCTTTCAACTTTTACAAATTATATTTCCCATTTATTAAAAATAACACTCCTTACTTGGCGACCAGCTGCATGCAGCAGTTGTCGATGATCATGTCGTTGTGCTCAATGTCCGGGTACTCTTTGGCGAGGCGACGCGACGTCTCCAGGAAGAGACCGTCTGATATTTTCATAATGTTCGCCTTGTGGACGGTTGTCACCTGGGATTGTAGTAATGATGATTAGTTGTGGGGAAATGAGCATGTAAAGTTTAAACTGAGGGTAGAATAAAAACTATACATAAATAGTGGTTCTGTTAACTACTGCAAAGCACTAGTACTTTGCAAGCATAGAGATAACATGATTTACAACATGAATTACCCTGTTTATTAGGATTTGTAATTAACAGTATTGTTACCGGTTTAATTTAAATATCAATTAATGATGGTAACAATAAATAGATGGATGGATAAAAATAACCTTCTTCCTGCCATTCCTCTTGGCGAACTCGAAGGCGAAGCGAGCGACGCGCTCCGAGTTGCTGGCCGTCACCACCTTCATAGACTCGATCACTCCGCGTACCGACTCGTGCTCCAACATGGCGTACTCGCCTTCCGTGTTCTGTCTGTAAAACGTGACTTTATTAATAAAAATTATAATCAACATCTGTCACTCAAATATGCTTATAGATGCAATAGTTATTCAAATATAGTTACAGATACATTGATCACTAAATTGTCAAATGCCTTGATATTGCATTCTTTTATTTTTTTTTATATTTAGTCTAGCAAGTAGGCAGATGGCCCACTGGCTGGTAGGTGGTCACCTTCACCTATTCCAATTTTCAAATTTGTAACACCTGAAGAGTGGCTAATGTTTTACCGGCTTTGAATGAGAGCTCTCTTTGCACTTTTCTTGAAGAACCCCTTGTCATAATCCTCTAGGCTAGGAAAACCAAGTAGAAGCTCATTTCACATTTGAAATTGAGCAATAGGCTTGCATTTGACTGCCATTTCACAATACTCATAATGTACCAGTCATTAAAAATACTCATACATACATCTACATAAAAAGCTCGTGTCACGATGTATGTCAACAATAAGCTCCAAAACTACTAAACCGATTTCAATCAAATTTCACATATACCCGTAATTTGGTTTAACTTTCTGGATAGGTTAGTTTTTAATTCAATTCATCGCTTATGTCGTGAATATAAACAAATAAAATGTATAAATTAGATGTTTATTAAGCAAGTGTTTATTTACTGTTTAGCTTTATGAAGTTCTCATAGATGGCGGTGTAAGTTGATTCATCGATAAAATACTTCAACATCGTTTGACATCTAGGTTGCAAATACACCCAATAGATTGCGCTGTGTTCTGTTTTTTAGAATACAAATTCTATTTATTTCACGTGACATTTATTTATGTTCACGACATAACCGTACTATTTTAATTGTTTGTGACTGATCTTTTTAAAATTATATTGTGTATTATGTTACAATATTATTATCATTGTAAATTTGAGTGTATTTAGATAATAAGTAAAAAATTAATTTAATCTATAAATACTGAGCCACGGCCACGTGTGGCTCGGCCAGCTATACTTATTATAAAAAGAAGTGCCCCCGTGGCGCGTCTGCCTGTCTGTATGACCGCGATAAACTAAGAAACTACCTGACGGATTTTTGTATGGTTGTCAGTTTGTCACTAATAGATATTGTGATATACAGTTTGATGTTAAATGTCCAGGCAGGACAACGCCTGCCGGGGCTGCTAGTATTTATGTTAATATCTATAATGAATTTAATTTGTAAGGCCTTGCTATAATACCATTATCTTCCAAATTATATAAATAAACACATACCTGATAATACAGATGTCAATATCCTTGTGCCTGGTGGCGACGCCAGGGAAGGACTTGCAGTTCAGTACATAGGCATACATGTCCAGTTCATTGCGGAGAGCTACATTACGGGATGTTACATAGGCTGCCTCACTCTTTGTCTCAATGTTACCCTAAAATAAATGCAAGACATTTTCTTATTTTAACACATGAGTGCAGGAAAATAGTGATTTTTTCTCTTAAAATAAATAGTTGAGCCTTGAGCCAGGAAAATATGTTTTTAAATTTCCAACTAATAATAACATAACGGAATTTTCGATTTTATCAAGATCCACTTCTAAACACCTTCATGCATTTTTCACATCCTCATTCAGTTGAAATATTCTCTCTGTATATATCAGGCTTAATATTCTTGGCTGAAGTGCTCGTAAGGATCTACATTACATAGGTGCAAGTTATATCCATGTTATAATTTCACTGGCATTTTCCACATTCTTTATATTATTACAATGAATTAAACTGTTTTGTTAGGTTCCTAGTGTAAGGGAGAACAGCTGACGCCACACTCCACCGAGAGGCGCCGCTACACGTGTGCTCCCAATGTACTAATACTCTCCAGTATTTTATCACTTTAGTTAATTCATTTTCGATAAATAATAATCGTTAAATAGTTGACTATAATCAGTATTGTGTTTTTCTTCAAGTCTCAATGTATTTTTATAATTCTATTCAAATTGCTTGTACAGGACTTCAAGTTTTTTTAATGCCCTCTGGTTGTTGTTAACATAATTGGGAAAATATCTTATTCAATATTTACCTTAAGACCAACACCGTTCCTCTTGATAGTGGTTATAGCATACTGCACATCATCGTCATTGTCTACATTTGGATCAATATCAACCACTTCAAAGTCTACTG
This sequence comes from Microceris miodesmiata, assembly GCA_018245735.1. NCBI lineage: Eukaryota > Metazoa > Arthropoda > Insecta > Lepidoptera > Hesperiidae > Microceris > Microceris miodesmiata. The sequence continues at coordinate 9,620 of DWEC01003095.1, forward strand.
GTGCTCCAATATATCTGGAAGAATGAATAAACACATTGTAATGAAGATTATTTATTCATGACTGATTGTTCAGGGAGTCAGAAGTTACTGAAACTGGTGTGTTGTGTGTGTCTGTGTGTATGAAGAGTGACGACCGTAGAAGAATCATGCTATGTCACTAAGGATAGAGGAATAATATAATAATATGGCACTTGTATATTGGATATATGTACATTGGCAATAATCCTTTATATTATTTTATTACATAAGATTGTAGTATCAAAATTAAATATGAAGAAAACTATGACTGTGCTTAACAGAAACTGTATCTGTGACTGTGAAAAACATCTTGTCACATGTAGGCCCAGGGGTAAAATAAATAGCTCCATCTGCTAATATTTTCTGTTTTCAGATCTAAACAGCAGATACACTTCTAAAATAAAACAATTATTACTACGGCAAGCTTTCAGTTTGAAGAATTCGATCATACATCTACATTTACACTAGATATGTTTAGCCCTTTGGAATATCAATGTCATTGTGACCAACTTTGAATAGGACTGAACCTAACTTTAATAGCATTAATTCCATTACATATTAACTGGGCCAAAAATATTAAAAGCCCTTTTTTCTACAGTCCCACTTGAGTTCAGTTTTAGATATCTACACTATAACAGATTGTTTAAACTTTAGACTTAGAGTATACTTATTACATCAAGGTTATGAATTACTAATGATTGTATCCTATGACATATATATATATATATATATATACACATATCAATTTAATTTACCTATATAGGCACCACAAATACAAAGTATGAAAGATAACACTAATGGGATGATTTAATTCAAGGCTAACATTCGATGAAAATAGAATAGCAGTGATAGTCCAGTGGTTAAGAATTCAGCCCCTCACTCCGGGGGAGCCAGGTTCAAATCCATGGCGAGCACCTCTTTACAAAAGTGTGTTTTAAATTTAAATATCACTTGCTAACGGTGAAGGAAAACATTGTGAGGAAACCTGCACACCTTGAAATAAAAAAAATATAAGGTGTGTGAAGTCTGCCAACCCACACTTGGCCAGCATGGCAGACTATGGGCTTAACCCTCTCAATATGAGAGGAGACCCATATTCCAGCAGTGGAATTATAATGGGTCGATTATTGGAACGAAGTTCCTTATCGCGCGTTGTGAAAGGGGGCTAGACGGAAAAAGTGTCGTGACACTTGTGTCGCGACACTTTTGTGTCACTATTGTAAGTCTAGAGGTGTTCGCAACGGTTATATATTAATATCGCGTTATAACGATACGTTATTTTTAAAACGCCTAATATTTTTAA
>DWEC01003096.1:0-10940 GCA_018245735.1 Microceris miodesmiata
GACAGAGTACAGAATGTCAAATATCTCTATCCTTACAGACTAGACGTGCTTCTTCGCCATTCATCACTCTCTGCATCATTCTTCCGTTCCCTTCTGTATTTCACTATTTTATTCAAAAATTTCTTTATAATTTCACAATCGGAACTTGGAATTTTTATGTGGATAAACATATTCTATGGCAATTGGCATTCTAAAATAATCACTTCTATGAAAACCATGAGTCAGAGTAGATTACTGTATGTATCACCTATGTACATGTCTACATAGCGGAGATATGGACTTTGAATGCACTTTACACTTGTACGGTGATTCTTATGATAAAAGCTTTGTCATTGAAAATGTCACTATTAACTTCGTTTTTATCTATTTCTTTTAATTTAAAATTGGAAAAACATTTTGGTCCATAAAAATTAAGTCATAGATATACACGTAAAATTTCAATTTTGTGATTTATTAGATTTTAAATTATTCCAGAAACATGGACACTATGTGTGTAATAATTCATCAGTCAATCTGATTGAGTTGTCCTGCTATAGGTATATATGAAAAACATTTTTTTTTTTATATGAAATGTGTCATACTTCCTTCTCTATCTCGTCTTTTAAAATATGAGACCCAATTTGCTAAATATTTGATCGTCTATATATTATTATAATAACGAATAGCATCTACACAAATATCCTTAAGGCCCCATTGCTTCTTTACGTTACGAAACTCACTCTAAATATAAACGCAATAATTGAATATATATTTAACCAAGCACAATATTTCTTACTAATTACGCGTATGATATAACAGTGCAGCGCGCATAATAAACCATTTTCGCTCCTCGAAATGGCCACAAAGGACATATTTTCGCGCGGGCAATAAATAAGTGAAATGGAAATAAAAAGGCAAATAAGTTAGATGTCCGTCTTCTGCGGCAGTTTCGTGTCAACTGACACAAAGTAAGCGATGATTTATGCGACGAGTGCGCTGTCTAATTAGGCCCGGGCATCTCATTCTATGTAAATTTTATTTGAACCGCCCTACTGAATGAATGATAGGTATTCTTCTTGTCGCAACAATCTCTCGCTGTGTAGGTTTAAATAAGTAAAATTACCTATAAATTATTCGTGATTCGAATTTTTAAATAGTACACCGTTTTCACATAATAAGCATAGATTGGTAAGATTTTTTGCTCTTTAGGCATGTATCAGTTTTCAAAATATTTAGGATTTTTTTTTTAAGTAAATTACTGAGTGAAAACAAAATTTAAAATGTTAGAGTCAATAAATAAGTATTACGTTGATGAGTGAAATTGAAGTTTACACGGCACGAATTAATTCAGAGTATATAATTTTACAGTTCGGAACTAAATAAACACACATTACCAACAAAGAGTGCTCTCGAGATACTTGTACCACGAAACCGTTGAGAATGCAGTACTACGAGAAAAAATGTTTTAATCTTAGGTGAGTGTACGTAGAGATCACGAATTCTCCAGACAGTGTCGTCGCATGGTACGAGGCGAGAGGACGAGTAATGTTATGAGCAACCCATTATTGTCTCGCCCCATACCGTAAAACATTACGCAGTCGTACTGGCCCAGGAACCTATATAGAGCTGTCGTTACAATTATCCCACTCAATTTTCCTTTATCAAGCGTCTACATGAATTCTAAATTAAAGAAGAAAAAGTCACCGTTCGATTAAATTAAAAGACTCTCGTGACCGAAGTTAAAAACTTTTATTTCGTGTTAAAAACATGTGTTTTAAAAACGTCTGTTTACTTTTATGTTATGTTTAGACCACAAATAAAAACTTCTTGACGCTAATCATAAATCTATTCACGGTGTGGTCGTCCCGGGTCGCTTAATATATATTGTTAATCTAATAAATTAATTACTGAGAGGGAAAAAGCAACGAAGTGTGCAGTAAATAAGCAATCTCTAGACATATGTTATCTGTCAGATATTTTTAATTTTATTTTCATAGAGAGCACATTAACAGCTCTATAGAGCTACTAAAGTGAAACCGTTTAGGATCATCTAGTGAAGGTTCTACCGAACGGTAAAAGGTGCTGGTATCTTTCGAGAATAAAAGCGTTATCAATAAGTTTCAATCTATTAATACAGTACGTTATTTCGAAGTTACAATTACACTTGGGACCAATGCGTTTATGCAACTTTTGAAAGTGTAGAAGACGCTTTTATTTTCTCATTTCAATATAGAATTAATAAACATGATATGAGAATTAATAAACATAATGAATTTATAAACATGATAAAAATATTTGTGTTACAGTCGGGCTATAATTTCAAAAACGACATTTCCGCTATATAGAGCTTTTTGTTGTTGAGAATTGATGTCTCGCGTTAGATATGTGGTAACAGAGTTCTATATCAATAAAATATAAAGGCTAGAATTGTCGCGTCCGTCCATTTGACAGGCACAAAATCGGCAAACACAAAGCGGGCGTCAACATAAACTAACATCCGGCGAACGGTGATGTATGGCAGCCGCAGAACTATGGAAACAAATCTCTCTCTGTAATAATTTACGGGCGCAATATGGCTACGCAGTTCGAATACAAACAAAACAAAACAAAAACACGAGCGCTACCCGCGATAAAAGATGTCGCCACACTCGCAGGCCTTTAAAGATAGACTAGTGCTTAGATAGCTAGAAAATAAACGAGTCGCAAATAAAGGAGCGGAGTCTGCGCTAGCGACACGACCGACCAATCAGTGCTCGACGGGTAATTATAGTTTCAGTTCGAATTAGGAACGTTTCTTGTTATACGTTCTAATCAACATAGACATCATGACAATAGATCGGTATAAATAAAATCTCTTTCACTCTAATAAATTTAAAACGATAGCGTCTTTGTGTTGCATGGTCAATGAGTGCGACCTCGATATTTTGAAAGGGAGCTTTAAGTATAGAGTGGCAATAAGAGAAATTAGAGGAGTGAGCACTTAAAATAATTCCCTCAACAGTTGTTCGAATTTTCGTTGGAACATGACTCACAAGGAAACAAATTAAATGGCCACTGTCCGCGCTAGGGTTGCCAGCTCGATAAAATGCTTCGAATTGCCGGGTGCCTATCGTCATTCCTGACTCAATTATTTAAAAAACGAACGCCCGTTGCGTATGTTTGTGTCCTTATTTCGCGTGATTTTAGTCGCTACTTCCATCCCTTTCTACTGGCGAGCAGCGGCTGCGCCTGCGTCGTCGATAACTGGGGAATGCGCCGGCTGACTTCAGTCGAGCGGTGCTCATAGACAATTTAAATTGAAGAAATTGGTAGCCGAGTACTTCGAGGAACTGGTAATAACGGACAAATGTCGACGTATGTAGATAAGACATTACGTGCACACAATAATATACTATTACTTCTAATAGCGTTACATTGTCATGATGCATTAAAATTCATTATTTGTGATCAATTAAAAAAAAAAACAAATGAAATATCTTTTCATTTGAAAGCTTACAGCGCTTAATCATACAGCCATACACCGATTGTATGTACAAGTTGTATTATTAAGTACAGCATGATCGAGTTAGTCCTGCATGCGATCCATTTGTCACCCGGTCTCACGAGTTTATTGTAAGCTTTTAGCATCACAATATTTAATGAAACTGAAAACAGATGAACATCAATTTGTTAATACTTTTCATTAAGTCTTATAATCCGAAATGGATGCTATCGCCTTCTGTTTTGATTACATTTCTTACGTGGTTTCCTGGGTTTGATAAAAATATAAGTTATTGGAAAATCATAGCACAATACGAGTACTTAATTGCAAAAATATAATTCAAGTATTTTAAATATTTACATTCATTAACATCTATAAGTGTAAAATAATATTATTTTCTACATACAATTTGCGGCTTGAAATATTTATAAATACAACCAAATATGAAAAGTTAGGCACTCAAAGACCTATGAAGGGAGAAATATTATAACAATTTTGATATCGCTGACGTTCAAAAAAAGAATTTCGTATTTAATCCGTATACTTCTCGAGAAAATTTTCAAGTAGTCTTGAGCGCTGTATTAGGGGTGGTATAATAAGGCTTTCTGGATTAGCTAGAGCTCTTGAGTGAGAATAAACCCAAGGGAAATCCTGGCTCGCAGCTTTCCTTCTAATTTATTGCTCTTCCAACGGCCAGCGGCCTCTGTATCGGATCTCGGCAAGGAGAAATATATTTCTGAATGGATTAACATGTAGGTATGCCACTTGCTTGTAATTAGGTAAAGGTAGTTTCGCGTTTCTGATTTCGATATTTTCAGCGGTCATTGTGAAACATCTTGCTTTTATAGAACAGTAGATATGATATCTAATATATATAAAATTATTATTATTTATGAATAAAAATGCACTAAGCAATTGTTTTCATAATTAAACGTCAAATTTGTATATGTAATGTTTATTTTGTATATGTAATCTTCATTTAATAATAATAAACAAAATGTAATGGCATAAAACAGTACAACAGCTAATATACAATACGATGTACAATAATTAACAATCACGAGGGAGACATTCCACGGCAAAAAACACAAATCAGCATACCACATGATGTATTGACTTTGGATCACTATAAACACCTAAATAATTTAAAGCATCAAGTGCTGAAAACATTTAGTCCTTGCTCCTTTTGTGTGCGGCAGTAACTTATCTTTAAACAAACAATGTGAACATCGCGTTACAATACAGTTTTTGTTTGAAATTCCATTTTACAGTAATAACAAATGGTATGGAGTGTCGCTACTGAAAACAAAGAAGCTATGTGTATATTACTGTCGGAGAAATACCTAAATTGATTTAATGAGAACTTAAACTAATTGGATTTATACGTTCCTCATTTACTCCTTGCGTTAAGATGAATGTGCGTTTTATAAACTTAGCACCGAATGAAGACTACTGTAGTTGACGTATTTTTGATGTTATGCTATAGGTATACATGGTTTAAATTCTTTCGATTTTCCATTTCCTGTTCAGTAGTTTTTTAGTAAAATGAGAGTGTTGAACTTAAGTTTTAATGCATTGTTAACATTTCTTAGCTGATCTACGGGTAATTGTAGTTAAGAAATGTTCGGATACTTTAGATAATTTAGAGTTAGATAGAACTACGAATTTAAACAATTGTACGTTTCTACATTTGTTTAAATTCACCTCGCTATCACCTACCATATGTCATTATAATCATCACTGTTAAAATCATCAGTCCTTTCATTATTCCACTGTTGGAGACTAGTCTGTTGAATAACAGGGGTTTAGGCCATAGTCTGCCGCGCGGGCCAAGTACGGATTGGCAGACATCTAAGTATGTGATGAACATAAATAATTATTCCGGTGTCGCTTTCCACCACCACACCATATCCTCAAAAGCTGAGAAGTATCAATGGCTCATAATGCATTTCCTGATCTCTATAATTTAATACAAACTCTACGAAAAACTAGACTAAAATACCACCCGTCGTAAAATTGATAAACGTTATGTAGAATCGATAACTCGCTTGAGATCTTTGAACATACATACTGTCAACTGAACTAAAGCCACTAATAAATTGTATAAGAATTATATCTTCATATTACCTGCCAAAATGCCGAGGTATGTTTATATTTGAAAAGCTTTTAAAAGCGTTGAACAATAATTAAACACAACGAATTGTCAAACTATTTCAATGACAAACGCTCAAAACTATTAGACGAAGTATGTGAGAGTATATTTTTGTCCGGCTGATATTAGAAGCTTTCACGGCTGATGTGTTGAATACTGCGGTGAATAAAATAAATCCAGATGGGTATTCAATACCGCACAGAATACTTGCTGGCGTGTTACAGTATATCAATTTATTATTAGGAACTCGTGTCGTCTCTTAAGTGGCGTTGAATACGAATGGATATTCTATTCGTGTGGTATTCTTGTGAGATTTTATCGAGCTCATCTCGACAAATAGTACTATTTGCAGTCTTATTTATTAATCATCAGGCTAGGTTATTCACGGGGTAGACAGAGAACAATGACTCCTAAATAACTCTATTCTGACAAACTTACGGTGTTTCTACGAGCATTACTTTTTGCACAAGCGCACGCTGGTTTTGGAGTTTTTTACCTATCGATAATAATTCAATTCCCAGTTTTAAATGTCAGTTTATATACACAAAATTATTAAAGTTTACAATGTCCATAGGCTTTGATATGTACAATTACAGACACGAGTATTGTACAGTTTTCGAATACAGCTCGCCTGACTAAAAGTTCATTTGTGCCATTTTTATTCAAATACCATTCAACGGCGCGCGCTCGTCTAATCGTCGGTGGTGAGTTAGTGCTGTGCACACACGTTTGTAGTGCGAGGTAGGTACTTCATTACGGGGGCAGCTCGTAAATCAGGACTTCTAATATTAACCGTGGCTTGCTGGGGCAAATTGCACCCGTCTAGTCTGCGGTGGGATTATGTGTGGATGATCACGTGATTGGTGGGTTTAAATTTAAATAGTTTTAAACTGTGTATACCCTCCATCTACCCCATAAGGAACCTGGTGACATGATATAATTTTTAAGTCCTACTTCCTAAAGAGTGAGGATCGGGTGTTGCGGCACATCTTGCAAAAGGCCTATGTCCAGCATCGGAATGGAAGAGTCGACATATTTTAACAGATTGTTTTCGTTTAATTACACAACTATTATCAATAGGTCTCTCCATTACTGTCTGTCTATTTATTATCTATATTGGACTAATTAGTCGAACTTCAAGCCCTTAATACCCCCCCTAGGCACAGCTCTTTATTAGCAATGAGAAATTGAATATTAGTATCTCCATTGCAAAATAGGGGAATTGAAGTCTGCTAATAAACTACAAGATTGCCAGAAATTTCTCTACACGCTCTAAGGTTTCCACCAGATTAAGTGAGAATTGTCGAAAAAATAGCTTATTTCTTAGAAAGCTTTTTAGAGAACGATTCGAATTTGCCAATTGTATAAATACGTCATTTATACTAATAGAACTTTCTTGAGACTTTTCTATATGTGAATACTGGATAACTGAATTGCTATCCATATTGATTTACAAAAGATATTATAAAATACATACAATAAAATAAATAGATGGATTTTGTAATAAATAAATAAAAAATAAAAATAAAATAAAATAGATAAATAAGGTTGTACGAGTACATGAGTTAAGTAATATGCTATGTTTTAGAAGATTTAAGAAAATGTTACCTTATAATAATTAATTATTAAATATTATTATATTAACTGCTTTCATATTTTTTTTATAATGAACTGAATACGTAAATGTCAATAAAAATAAGCAATTTAATACCATATAAAATTATGATACTTGTGTATTAACTGAAGTAGAATTGCGTTGTTTTTGTTGCCCAATCTTCGGTAATAAATTATTGCGATACACAGTACGTACCTAACTACATATGTTGCATAGTGAGTAGTATATTACGGGAGCAGATCGTAAATCAGACGTTCTAATATTAACTGTGCCTTCCTGGGGCAAATTGTACCACGCTGCGGTTGGATAGGAAAGCGACGAAGTGATAATGTGTTTGTCATCTGTAAAAGTGTGCCGACAAAAGGCATATTGACGAAGTTTTCAAAAAAGTCATATTGATTAGATTGTAATATTCAGTTTTGTTTCAACGTCTTTGTAATGTAACATGTGTGTTTCTTATTTTGAAATAAGAAAAAAGTTAAAGAGATAAATGAGGCGACGATACAAAATGTATTCTCTTAAGCACTGTCCATACATATCCATTTAAAATGTATATTAAGATGACATGCCCCAAATACAGTGTTATTAATGTTCTTAATATAGTTTTTCGAGTGTATTTTTTGTTATTTTATTTTGTAAAACGACAATAACATTATTCGTTTGCGATTTCGTTATTGTAAATGTCTTAAATTCATTTCTCTATCGCTGTTTCCATGCAATTAATTTTTTTTTGCTGTTCACCTAAATGAGGCACTTGATGCGTACCACCAACCTTCCAGTACCTTCTATTTATAAGAATTTAATTTTTTTTCTGCCACCCGAGATAAATGAACGGACACCCTAAGATGTTCGTACTAATGTGATTTTAATGTACTCCAATGTCGCCTCCGTCTAAATTTTTCGTAATCTTCATAGTGGGAATCATTGAATATATCGTTTTGAAAATTTTGTTTTGTGTAGGTACCGTCATCAATCTAGCAAATTAATCTATCGATAAACTGTCTTAGTGCTTAACACAAAATAAATTATGAACGGCTTAGAGATAGATTAATATATAGTGTATAAAAAGGCCGACACACGCACGCTTATTCTATATAAAGATGGTCGATTACTGTAAAGGGCATAATATACACCGTACTAATAATGTTTCATAACATTAATTTCTTTATTTAATTAATTTCTTCGCGGTGTTAAAAATGAATTTTTGAAATGATTTTTAAATCTGATTGTTTCCTTGTCTGATCACAAAATGTCAGTACGTACGATTGCATCTTTAATGTGTCGAAAGGGACTCTAATTACACGTTATCACATAATAAGTGCCTGTTGCTTTTGCGAATACGTTCATTAAAAGTAAAAACGGCAATAGATTGAAATCGCACGCTTGCATGCAAATTTGCTAACATTTGATTAACGACAAGTAAACGCAGTAATAAATTTTGTTAGCTGACCATTCGCTTCCTATAAACAGTTCTTTTCTTTTATTAATCTACAGTGGATATGTACATGCGGTTGCAGTTAAAATTGAATATAAAATGTAGATGTACGACAATTAAAATAAAATAGTCGTGCTGAATTCGTACGTCGTACTTAAAATCTTGATGTTTTAAAGACACAATAAATGAAGCAGCTTCGATATAATTATAATCAGCCTGATCGGCATTTAATTTATTCTTTGTTTCTCCTCAAATTGACCTGCCAGTATTGACTCGAAAGAACAAGTCTAGCATTAAATTATTTGGGTCGTCGCGTATATTGTTTATAGGCCGCAAAAAGGGCGTCTATACCTACCTAGTCTGAAATATCGCACCATTAGCAAAAAAAAATTGAATAATTCCACGAATGTCACTTTATATACTTGTCCATAAATTATGTCCTCGACGTCATAACAGTTTACAGATAACAAAATATAAGAGTTTAGGGGAGAATTTGCAAAGACGCAATTTATATCTTTTTTTTTATCTTTTTTTGACACTATCGGTCCCTCCCTGTTTCGCGTGCTCGAGACAGGGGTGTGGAAGTCATTTAGGTCCTAGTCCCCTTGTGACCCCGCAAGAAATATGGGGACTAAGGGGACGTTCGATCGGCTCAGTTTAAGCTTTCGTACAAACCAGCTATGCTGAGATAATGGCCGATTTACTAACGGGTGTTTGAGTGACTTCCGATGCACTTACTAGAACTGAAGCCTACTGTGTTCGCCATTTAAATGTATCAATGAAAACGATTCATATGTTTAAAACGTGTCAAGATAAGTGTATGAAATGTCGTAGCCGCTTAAACGATTTTATTATACCTACGCGATCTTTGAACTGTGGGTTAGGTTTTGATAGAAAATTTCGTTATAATATTGAATAGAATTTTAAGTTACGTTATTAAATCTGCTTTGTCTAATAAAAAAGTTACAATTACATAATAAGTATAGTTAGGTTTACAAATCTGCCAACCCGCACTTGGCCAGCGTGGCAGATTATGGCCTTAACCCTCTTATTATGAGAGGAGACCCATATTCCAACAGTGGAATTATAATGGGTCGAATATTATTAATTTTTATTTAGGTTTACATTATATGTTCGTTATTAACTACAATATAACATAGTAAGGAACATTTTAATACAGTTAAGTTAAAATTTACTGTAGTTATATTCATTATTATAATATCAAAAATAAAAAAACATTTTTAGAGTGTATAAATGCTAATAAAATGCCTAAGTATATTTTATTTATTTGAAGTTTATGTAATCATAAGAAAATTCGAAAACAAATAAAGTAAACATGAAAGAAGGTGGTTCAAAACCACACAGGTAATTTTCTTTAGAAATTTATACGGAATGATATAAATCACGAGCTGATAGATTTGTATGAATATTGTTTTTGAGGGCATTAAAGCGATCAAGCGGTTGAATGTGCTTCAAATGGGACGGAAAATGTTTGTATGTATGTATGAAATTATTTTTGTCGCGACGCCTCCTGTAGCGTACACTTTTATTTGCCACTGAATCAACGCCCTACTGATATATGGCTGTCGTCGACGCATGTTCTCTATTACATTTTTTGTGAGTGCATTAATAATGTTTTGTTTTTTTTTCGCAACTACAGTAATTTACTAGCAAAAATATTGTTCCATGAATTATCAAAATACCTAACAATGCGCTATGAAGTAAATTCCTCTGTCACATAAAGAATATGTTTTATCGTGGCGTCGATGTGTTTTAAATGCTCAAAATAATTCGATTTGTGTTTTGTATGTATGTAAACTACTGATCCTGGGTGGTCTTTATCAGTAACTGCGTGTTTGGAGATAGAATAATTCTGTACTGTCTTAAATTTTCCACTTAAGGGTCGGCTTCGTATGTACCACGTGTAATGTTCAAATCCACTCAAAAAGGAGATAGTGAACATCAACTCGAGTTTGAGTAATTGCTTATTGATTGTAACCATTATCTCCATTACGTTTTGTTCCTCTTTATGACAACTTTTAAATAAATTAATAAGTTTTATATTTTGCGAGAAACATTTTGAGAAAGTCTTACAATTCAAGCAGTGATAGCCTAGTGGTTAAGAATTCAGCATCTCACTCCGGTGGTCTGGGTTCAAATCCATGGCGCGCGCACCTCTTTACAAAAGTGCGTTTTAAATTTAACTATCACTTGCTAACTGTGAAGGAAAACATCGTGAGGAAACCTGCACATCTTAGAATTTATAAGAAAAAAAAAA
>DWEC01003097.1:0-10939 GCA_018245735.1 Microceris miodesmiata
TCCAAGCGCGCTTAGTTCAAATCCATAGCGCGCACCTCTTTACAAAGGTGCGTTTTAATTGAAATATCACTTGCTAACGGTGCAAGAAAACATCGTGAGGAAACCTGCACACCTTTTAGAATTTATAAAAAAAGAAATAAAAAATAAAAAAATCTAAGGGTGAAGTCTACCAACCCGCGCTTGGGCAGCGTGGGAGATTATAACCCCCTCAATATGAGAGGAAACCCATATTCCAACAGTGGAACTATAATGGGTTGATTATTATTATTATTTTAAACGATTTTCTTAGGGTCTTGAGAAGCGCAATTGTCCATTCAATTTTTATGACAAACCAAGATTTTTCGTTGCAATTGTCGTGAGCTTTGCATTTTATCTACCATTACATTATCAATGTATGCTAATGGATTGTTATTAGTTTAAATTAAATCATATGAATACTTTAAAATAAAATGTTCCATTATCGTTTGTATCTATATTGTTTGTCGATTTGTATTTTGGGTGTAAGCTTAACCTCTGTTCGTTCCTAAATTCTGCAACTAAACAAAGTGTGCCTGCGTATCAGATAGTTTGCATGTGCCCATCGGAGCGTAGGTAAACATGTAGAGAGGATAACTGATAGTTTAGGGAAACACGCGACCGATGTGGCATACAAATGTTTTGTTTGTGGGCGACGATTACGTAAATAGAATTTAATGATCTCTGTCGTGTGTATTAGCGTAAATAACACGAGAAAATTTGATTCCATTTCGTACATGAAATTCGAGTCGTGGGTGGCGGCGGGAGTGAAAGAGTTATTTTGAAATAAATGTTCTAATAAATCAATTCTCAGGAGCGTACAAAATCGCTTTCGATTTATACGCCAGCGCCGCAAATATGAAGGTCGTACGCGTCGCTGCGACGGTCGCGCGATATTTTATTTTTAATACCGTGATGTACGTCAGAGATGCGAGTACGATTCGATATTTAAGTCGTAACGCTACCAGTTTTGGTGTGTGATCAGTGCAGATATGGGTGTCCGGAAGCCGGTGGTTTCGCGAGTCGGCAAGCAGTGGTCGGAGGGCCTTATGAATTATCCAAACGTCGCGGCGTCTTGCCGGCGCCTGCGCAGCCCCAGTAGCGATGGCAACTGTAAACACGGCCGGAGATAATAAACGTGTGCTCGTTCCTTGCATTGCTCGCCATTTGTTAGGCATTTTGCTCTTTGTCCACTGTCAAGGTTTTTTTTTGTTCTTATGCCACAACTAGAGAATTTTATTATTAAAACTAAAATTTGAAATAACATCTCCACGTTTTTATATGCTTATATTGTTTCTGTATCGAGTTATTTTGTTTTGCATTTGAATATACGGTTTTATTTTGTTTTTGCACTCATTCCTCACAACTTTATTGCCTTTTCAGTGTTTTCTTTTAAAGTGTACCTAACACATAGCGTTGATATGTAGAACGGTTTTCGCCTCTGTGCTCTTATCAATATTCAGTAGTAAATCTCTTTTAAGAAATTTTAAATTGTGTTAAGTGTGATTATTAGGACCGTGATAAATAATCCTAACTTTTAAAAAATGTTTTTTGGTTAATTTCGATAGGTATTTTTTACGCTGAGTTGACAGTCCTTGTTCAAAATTGCGATATTATTGTTAATGGGAGAAATAGTTTTTTTTTTTCACTTTACATTTGTGGTGTCAACCGTGCATTTTTTCTTTCTTTCTTCTCATCGCGTTTATATGACTGTGTCGATTATGTAGCGACGTGATAAATATTCTGGCTGCATAACGTGTACAGATGCTAATTAAGGATGATCATGGCGACGCCCCTTGCATACGCAGTGAAAGCAGTCAGATCAGTTGAAGAATCTTAGTGAAGATTTTTTACAATTACGTAACCACCAGATGTGACGATATTACGTGCTTCTCAAAAAGAGAAAAGGTTTACAAGAATAGATGCCATCAGTTTGACTTGGACAAAGAAAAATAGTTTTTAACGATTTTACCAATTTCCATTCGTATTGTATTAATTATGAGGTCATCCTCCAGCCAAATTTCGATTGTTGTGGAATTGGACACTAAACATGTAGTTTTATTTTATTCGAGAACTAACTTTGATAGATGTCCATAATCTCGTTCATATTTTACCAGTTTTATGTACGACCAATAAATAATTTTCTTTATCGCTCTTCTTTTATTCTCGTGCCCATTTGATAAAGTATAAATGAAATCATTTATGTTTAATGCGCAGTACAAGTCGTTGGGTGGTTCCTTAGAAAAGATCTGGTTCGCAACACAGTTATGTAGGTATATTTATATACACGAGTAATTACTATCATAACGCTGCTTCTTGCTGGGACTGTCAACAGTTATGTTAGCTCGTTGTGTTCCTTAACATTAGTGCAGTAACGAGTAAATAAATAATACTCGTATCACGGCCATGTTGTTGTAGATAAAACGCTTGCTGCACGTAATGCTCTTATAATGGTAAAAGCAAAGTCGTTTTTTATGCTAACCCTTCCTTCACAACTCATTGGAGACTGTCGCCAGTGATCTCGGCCCATGACCGACCTCGTACACAACGTACGCTCGCCGAACGTACACGCAATTATCGTTCGTGTCACGTCGCACCAAAGACTGAATTAACATGCCCACACGTGTCGGAGTGTAAGTAATGGGCAGTTGGGTACCATTGCCCAGATCTGCGTTCGGATTATGATAATTCATAGTCACATGTTTCACAAGTGATACTTTTATCCATTGACAGTTTTAGATAGCTCTCGAAGAAAATCCATTTGTGAACCAGCAATGTATGATATAGTAATAAAGAAATAGATACATTAACCGTTAAGTATAGAGCAACGCTCGACAGGTCTTAGAACACGGTAATGTATATAAAATTATAGAGGTTTCCGATGTAACGCTTATGTAATAGTAGTATTAGTAATAGGAGTTTTGATCGAGTTTCCATAAACGGAAAGGCGACTTGTAGCCCTTCTGCATGGCATGTAATTGTAATTCAATAGTGGCATTGTTTTAGAAGGGCCCGCAGCTTGCTTGAGGCAGCTTTTGTGTCGTGTTGTCATTCTCTGGCTTTTTGCGAATGGGATTAACTAATTATTTATTATCCTAATAGTCTAAACAGTGTAGCTGCTGGATATCCTACTGCTGGATGGATTTCTTTCAAATGATTCTTTTTTTATCATATAGACGGCTTTTAATACGACAAGGTGAGCAAATGAAAATATCTGCACATGTAAAAAGTTAAAGAACTGCGAGCAATGGCTGATGGAGTTGATATGTGATCGTGGACGAGACGTAAATCTCCTAGCGAGCAGGTTTTGCAGTGTTACTGCATTCAAAAAATGTATCATCAAATATTGAAGCACCTAACAAAGAATTTGAATGATTTGTTTAGAAAGATTAACAATTTGTGCTGCCGTTAATTCCTCCGAAAAGAATAATTCACATTTACTAAAATTTAAACTAAGCCCGATATTATCAAAACGACGAATAACAAGTCCAGATCCTCCAATACCGTTAATGCAGGTCCTCCCAAAGAAGCGTCATGTGGGTACCATACATTAAATTCTGAATTCAGTTAATTGATTATTGGCTGTAATATCACACTAAATAAAACTGGGCCGAGAGGGTCACTTGGTTTTGGTGCTCGTTTACTACCTTTAAAATTTTGTATGAAAAAAACAATAATCTTTGCCAGGCACTTGGAGTGTTTTCATTTACTACTTTGGTTACGCACTCAGTGAGACAACGGGCAACGTTGGAAGGTACTCCTTTTGGTATTCATTTAACTAAATGAATGTTATGTTTGAGATCTGCGAGTCTCAGGTGTATTTCATCATTATTACAATCCCCATCTATAATAATATTGTTGGATGGGAATGTTTGATTCTACAGTGAATATTTAAGCCTCTCTGACCTTTAAAGCGTTTACTATCTGCACAGATAGGGCACTGTAACAATGATACATTGTTTGCGCTTAAAAGACATAAAATTAAAAAAAATATATAATAAACTTTAATTAAAATTATTAATAGTCGAAAATTACCTACATAAAGAAATATCTACATATTTAAACATTAATTTCTAATATGAATATGAAGGTCTTCTATGCATGTATCAAAGTCAATATATCCTTTTATCCATGGAGATTTCGTATGTGAACCAATCGGTAATCCAGGTATTCAATATCTATTTATTTCATATAATATTTTTAGTGACAGAATGGCAGATATGTCATTTAATACTTCCACAATTCCTTTAACTTTCGTATAAACTTTAAAGGTCCTTGGACCACACGAATTCTCAATTCTTTACAATTAGCCATTGGCACAAAATTTTTGCCACACAAATTCAAAAACACCGACGTTTAATATTTTTAGGGCATTATTTTTATGCACACAAGTCGCAGTTGATAATCTAATAATTGTTATAGAGACAACCCATTAAATGTTTGGAAAAGACATCCGTTCAAGGGCGCATCACATTCTCAGATAACTTGCAATGTGGCAGTTGCATTAAGTGTAACGAGAAGCGCTCTATCTCTCACAATGTACGCGTGTGCCAACTTGTGTCAACCGCCGTATCCATTCAAACGTAATACAATTTGGGTTAGGTTATCGTTGTGAGTTATTCATTTATTGTTTGTTTCATTGATTGCACGATTACGCCCGGTGTTGACCCCGCCGCGTCCCGTCCCGCCTCGTCTCTCATCGTCTCGCTTTCTATATCTAGCGACAATAAAAACATATTATCTCTCATTGAACGTTCTGATAGTGAGTGTGTCGAGCTATTTTTAATCGATAAACTTATCTTTAACGTCTATTCGGCCAGTACTAGGTTCGTCGGCGACTCTACTTGGTGTCATTTCTTCATTATGTTGGTATTGAAGTTTGATTTGACAATGTGCTGCTTAATGTTTGTTTATATATTATTTTAGATGGCTGTGTGATTGGGCAATAAATATGTGTCATTAAAGTTTGCTAAGTAAGGAACGGCTCGTTCGTAGAGATTCTTCATAAAGCATTACGTAGAGACCAGCCGCATTGGTGCTAAATAGACCTCGTTGTCAGTAGACTTACAAAAAAACCTCATAGGCAGTCAAAATATGGTAACATTGCAGATAGTAAGAACTATTATACTGTACATAAAAGAACAAATTTTAGATTTTTCTGAAAAAAAAGGTAGGTTGTTGTATTTGTTTTTGAAATGTACCACTAGCGTTTCGATCTAAACAAGATGTGGAGAGTTTCATAGATGTAAAGACTTGTTGAGTTGACACTTAATATGTCCAGGTATATCTAAGCCAAACTGTTTAGTGAGATTAACTTCAATGTATGATTGAATACGATTTTTTATTTAACTGCAAGATTTTTCATCGCAAGCTGCAAGACATTTCATATATGATGAATGTAAAAATCATATTAAAACGAATTATTGCTTTCATATCAGATGTGTATGTATTTTAAAACTCGAAAACTAATTTCCCATTTGACGTATCAGTTGCAACTCAAACAATATTTGTTTCACGTGAACACCTAAAAGAGTTAAATAAAGAATGATGAAATATTACTCGGGAACCAGGAAAGGTATTTGAAAAATTTTCACGCGGCACGGGCCGAGCTATAAAAATGTGACATAGACACTCACAAGATATTTTTCTCTTCTGATTTAAAAAAATACAGTAGTTATGTCAAACGGTATCTAACCAGAGATACATATTTGAGCGCATCTTAACAAATTATACGTTTGGGCTTCGTTGCGACAGCGGCCACACACGCGGCACCATCGACCTCTGACACCGACCGTTAACACTGGCCTCATCCAAACATTCCTCCATTATTCACGATCTGGTTTCCAAATTCCATAAACGCCCATCGATTAGCCATTATTAGCTTCGGCGTCCCCCTAATTGCCACGAGTCACATCCAAATTCGAAATTAGTTAACTATCATTGATCCCCGATACTGTATTAATTTGTTTTATGGTCATAACTCGTTGGATTCTTGAATCCACGTAATCGGAATTCGTTGATATCATAAGTCTGTTCAGTATTTTATTGATTTACCCATTATGAATAGATGTTCCAACAACGGTTATCGGAAATTCTTCCATCGATGAAACAGATATGGCCTGTATATGTATATTAAATCTTACGCAAACCATATAATTTTGTGTAGCGTTAAATTTCTTTCTAATACCTTAAATTTTTTATTAAAATTTTAATATTTAACGTTTAAATAATATTTTTTGTAGAAGCGTTCACAAGGGGCGTGGCTTGCGTGCCCGGGAAAATTATAAATATTGGTTCTAAAGTTCCGGGAGTTCGGACTTTTTTAGACTTGAAATATCTCACATAGTTTTTGAGATAAAAGCAAAAAACTAAATCCCCTTTTTTCAGTTAATTGTTTATATGCTATGTATTTTTTGCGAGCGCAACTTGAATTTATTCTAAAAGTTTCTGCATGTGAATGAATCGAATGACATCTCAATTATATTTTTAGGAGCCGACGAAAAAGTTTTCTCCTAAGAGGCACTTGTTGACTAGACTAGCGGTGACCCGTATTTTTGTTAGGAGACACACGAATGTACAGCGAAGTACATATAACGCTAAGTATGTAATTATCGTTAAATATTCGTACCTACTCAATAGTACCATATCTGATTTACCTCTAACATATACCTAGTGTATGAGATTTGAGAAAATACGTAGAATGCGAGCGAGTTAAAATATATGTGAAACCTTGTATGTGTAACGAGCGTCAATATATATAAGATTTATAGTATTATCTTGAAACACCTTTTTTGACGGCCATCTGATTTTAAAGAAAGCATCACGACATTTTTTGTTATGGACTATGGTAACCACACGGTTGACAAGCTACATATGTACATATACACATATATGTACTTACTGCCTACTTGTATACAGAGTTATGTATATGTGTGGTGAGTAATTAGCGTAGTGTGGGTTGTTTACACGCAAGCAGGCCGCGTACCGGCCCGATAATTGATTGTAATGTGTCCCGCGGACGGGTGAATGGGCCGCTATGTCGCCGACGTGCGGAATATACAATTACTGCCTAGGACGAGGCCACAAGCGCGACCAGTGATAATGGCCAATATTAAATCGTTACAATGGAGCAAGTTGCAGGAAATGATGGGTGACCACACCTTCTCCAGGGTAACATTTATTGAAAATAGCATTGGATAAAGATTCTTCCTCCATTAATTAGCTCTTTTCAAGGATACGGTATTCCAATTAATCTTTAACGGTTCCAAATTGAAACCTGAAAGCAAGATATAAACAATAAATGTTATCTTAAGAATCACCTACTGGGAAAATTTGCTTAAATCTAAGGGTTTCTGTTATAATGTCTTACGCAAACAGCATTGGTGAAGTATTTCACATCGACTTAAAATGCAAAGACGAGACGCGGAATTATCTTGCTATTGTATCAACCTTAAAGTCAGTCAAATAATCTCTCAATGACTTATTATTCACGAGAGTAGTAGAGTTCGTATTAAAAATAAATACGTATTATAATGAGTATGTGAACCATATAAATATATTATGCAACTAAACTAAAATGTGTACAATAGTTCTAAAGGACGATAAGGATTACCTTTTGTAAAATATTTGATTGTATCGGTGTTGTAGATAAGGTATTAGAAATTACTAGTGAAGCTGCACGTAGGTAGCTTCAAGCTTTACCCTTATTAAAGGTTTCCATACTTGAGATTGTTGCCATTTATGTATCTAAAGGTGGTCTTTGCGAAATAGATTCTTAGAACAAATGAAATAGTATATTCGAACTAATGTCACCGTAGAAGTAGATTCTAATTACAAAATATAATATATTTTGGAAATCCTCATCACATTATGTATCAGTCGTAATGGTTTAAAATCAAGAAGCAAGGTTTTTATTATGAAATTGTAATACACCAGTACGTAGTAGAAGGTAAGGTAAGACACGTGTACTGGGAGGTTTATTTTGACTGTCATGTGTATGACTCCTAAGAGTGACCGGGCACGAACTAGATAGGTGATTTATCGGCGAGGATGTTGTTTTTGTTAGTGTTCATTTGGGCTGTGAAATAAATTCTCGAATCGCTCATGACGTGCGTCGTGATACGTCAAATGGTCAACATGATGAAGGTAACGCGAAACCAAACGGTCACGCTCGCAAATACTTACATCCTGTCTGTTATATCGTCAATTTTCTATGTACGTTCAGCGACTGCTATAATAGGCTCGGGTGGAATATAAATATGACGAGAGTCGACTATCGTATTAAAGTTTGGTGATATATTAAAACCCGCTTTAATTTTCACTCTTTGGAAGAATCATTTGTCATCCTCCTAATTGCAATGAAATACGAGCATTCTGAATTTCATCTCGGGGGAGAATCCGTCCGAGTTTTAATTACTAGGGAGTAATGTAGTGGAACTGAAATATTAAAGCGATCTAGTTTCTGTATAGCTAGACCGAGGGAGGCGACTGTCAGTGGGCTATGATTTACGAGCGTATTCCATGATGTCGGGTGGGATGCTAAGTGCGATGTTCCCGAGGGGAAAATATTCAATTGGAATTTATTAGGCTCATTCTTTTTAACACTTTGTCGTTCATATAACGGTAGGCCGTATTAATGCGCTTTAAAGAATTTTAAAGTAGACAACAGATACGGCCGTATTAATTTGTCAATGTGTATCGTTTGTCTACATCAGTGTTAAAATGTTTAGCCTTTCCAAGAACTCGGAGATAAATGTTCCGCAAGTATAATTTATGTCAATGCTGATTTAATGCGTCGCTTTTGAATAAGTTGCCATTCCGTTGAAATTCCATAAGATATAATATCAATAGCACTTATTCAAAAGGGTCATTAGGTATTTGTGAACGGTACGATTTATTTTGTGACCGCTTCGAACGGAACAGTTTATAGTTGGTGTTAAAGCTAATCGAGCATATTTCTCTTAGCAAATTAGCATGTTGCTTCTGGAATATTTGACACAGAATTGTCTTGTAATTTTTATATAATACACATGCGATAAATAAATTGCGAATACAATATCTTAGAAAAGACAAGAATTATAAGTAACTAAAATTAAAATTCGAAAACTTTGTAAATTGTATAGATAGTAATCTTGTTGGACTAGTTTATTAAGTTAAATATATGCGTGATTTGAAAATTGCGTGCACGGCAGACCGAACGAACCGTGCCGGACCTTCGCAAAGGCCATTAGTGATGTGCAGTTGCCAGGGCAATACGAATCGTTCCCGATACGCGGGCTAAATCCAGACTAATGCATTATCCCGTGGAAAATGCGTAGATTTTATTTGGACTTGCAGGAGATGGTCGAATGCGGTTTACTGGTGAATTAACGTGTACCTAACAATTTTCTTGGCCTACTTTTTATATCACTAGGACATTTCGTGGATTCGACTGGTTTATTAATGATAACAAGTAAGCATATGAAAAAAGCCAAAAATGAGAAGTCAGTGAATTTGTTTAGTATGTCAAAAAGATTAGAAGGAAGTACTAGTAAAATGTTGTTGGGGGGAAATGAGTGATTGCTGTTCATCAAGAAATTTTGTCTTTATGTTTATGAGCGATCCAAAAGCTCATTTTTCTTTCTAACTGTGATAATGTTAAGGAACTAACGAATTATGCAAATGTCGTACAGGTGCATTTTAATACATAAGCCATAACCTTGGATGTTATCAGAAATGGCGATAGCTGGTTCATAGTTATGATTCTACGATATGAACTTAACGACTCTATCTCATAGACTGTCATTTATTATAATGGTTACATTGGTAATATCTCTTGTGTGCTATACGTCAGAAACTGTATTAGTTCAGACATAATTTTTGTTAATTGATTAGCGTCACTACTAACAATCGTTTCGTATATCACTCCTATCTTCTTAAATGGTCCTAAGCTCGCAGCTAAAAAAAAGCCATTGTACGAATTATTGCTATTTATTCATTTCCATCATCTACCAATGGTAACGGCGTAATAATAATAATAACGGAGAGCTTCATAAAACTGTTGATAAGACAGATAAGTAGTAAAAGTGCAATATTATCAAAGCAATGTTAAAGAGTACGGGTGCGGTGCAGTCACCTTGAGTGACACCGGAGGGAGCGTGCAGTCGGCTAATTGCAAAATGCGTTTGCACAGTTGTACATGCAAATTTATTCATCACGCCTTCGATCCCAAGTGCAGCGTCTTATTTAACGGCGAACGGTTTGTCGCTTCTGACGAATCAATGGCTTGCTGCAACATTTTAAGTGGACGTTCCTGTTGAAACTAATTGCCATGCTTACACGTTTACAAGATTACTGATGTATTATGGATTTTGTGAGATCTCAATCAGTTCTAGTATTTCTTAAGTGCCGTGAGTACATTTCACTGAAGTCAACAATAATAAAGATGTTGCCGAGTGTTGTATTTTTATCGAACAACATTTTTGGCAACAATCTGAACACTGAAATCTACAAAACACTATAAATCAGTTTGTTTTGAATGAAATAACGAACACATGCAACATTTTTGTTTATCTTTATTTTACGATTAACCATTTACAAATTTTAGATATTCCAGTTAATTATTTAACTTTACTTTATTTATTATGGCATTACTTATTAAAAATAGTTTGAGTGTGTGTGTTAAGTATAGTTTATTAATGTTCACTTAATTAGATAAGTTTAATTTTTTTTTACGAGTATCTAATTTAGTGCACTCAACGCCTGGATTTCGTGGACTAACAGAAAAGAAAAACGTAACATCACGCCTGTGATCCTAGAAGGGGTAGGCAGAGGAGTGTAGTACACCCCCACGTTTCACCAGTTACGTTAAGCCCACAATGGAATAGGTGATGAGCTTATTGCCATACACCGGGCACACATCCAGACTCCGAGTCACTACTAGAAA
>DWEC01003098.1:0-10937 GCA_018245735.1 Microceris miodesmiata
GCCACCCCGAAAAACGTACGTGAGTTAAGCCGGTACATTCATAATCATGTGTATAAACACTCACGAAACATTTAATACTAAAAAAGTAACTGATGCTGCTATTATAAGTAAATTGTAATTCTACTTATACTAATTGAGAAGGAAAAATTGGGGAGGAGTACAATAGACAAATTGTCGACATATCTAGCCCTTCATACTTCATATGACCACAGTATATTAAAATAACAACCGGCTGATATTATAAATGTAATTCTAAAACAATTATAAAACTAGCATAATCGTGAAACTGTTAGTGAATTCTGCTGGAAAAATGCTGGCCATAAATACCATTGAAATAAAAAGCTATCAAAATAAAAAAAGAAGAATTTGTGCTGTAAGTAAATCGTTGAAATCGTTAATGTACTTTGTAGTGAAGCGCTTATGCTTCCAGATAGTCCGCTCTGCTCACCCCAAGTGAAAATTAGCGCGAAATAATAATTATTATTTATGTAATAGACTGTTTTTAAAAACAACGGAAAATATTTGTTTGTGTATATTTATAGCGATGTCTAGGTGTAAGTCAATGGAATTCAATATTTCATTTAAAATTGTGAAGATGCGTCGATGTGCTATGATAGGTTAAATTATATTACTTTATATAGTTCCAGATTCGCAGTGACAGAATTAACAATTTGTTTTTTTAATTGAAAACCTGTACAAGAAAGCACAGTTTGTTCGTCCCACGTGATACAATCATGACGAATATTGCTTGTGCACAAAACCGTTCCGCAACACTGACTGTATTTTATGTTTTAAAGAAACCAAGTATTTATTTAAATAATTGTTACATTATTTACTATTAATTCTTTCAATATAACCTCACCATGTAAAATTGTGGAATAATATTAATTCAACCTCTTAAATGCAAAACGCATTTCTAACTTGGACCCCTAACAAATTGATGAACAAAACTTTCAAATTATTACCAAGAAAAATATATCTTGGCAACAACTTGACTATATACTCCACTGTTACTAAATGAACTCTTGTGTGATCTCATAAAAATAGACTTGCTCATGTTAATGGTATGGCAACAAACAAACTTTAATATTCATTTGTTATTATGATTATGTGATTTTAACATGCCTACTCTGTAAATGTAGCTTAAAGAACAATATAAAGTATTGTAACATATTTAATTGTAAGATTTTTACTAGCCAGTTTAAATTGTTTAATTTTGTCGTGTATAATAATATAATGAGTTTTGAAAAGGGAAAATCATATAATCTAAAATTTACTTTGACAAATGTAGCTATTGTACTTATTTATGTATTGTTTTTATATAATCATTAAAATTCTCCCTCTGAAAAAGAATAAATTAATTTGAAATGAAAATTTGCGAAGAATAAATTCAAAGCTACGCTAGTTACGCTAGTAGGTAAGTAAGTCGTTGTTCAAATGAAAAGCAATGTTTTGTCTTATAATAACTATGTAAATATGGGAAACAAAAGTAACACTTGAACTTACCAGTACCATTAAATTCCAGTAAAATATAAACGTAGGTAGATTATACTGTTTAAAAATAAGCATAAATAAATAAAGGAATCTTTCATTGGACTATGAGAAAAATAGATTAATGTTAGTGTATTATATTTTTTGTATTTTTGATTGGAGATAGAATGTATATTTTTTACAAATTCTAAATAATCAATGTATTATTTTTGTAAATTTTATTATTTTATTTTAAGAGTCCAGTTGAATATTCAAGTAATTTAAATTTAATTATAAATTTAAATTACTTAAATATATGTAAAATTTTGAATAACAAGTCTATTTACCACAAACAATAATCAATTGACATTCACGACGTGCCCGTGTACAAAATAGTTATTTTGGAATTCAGTCAATGTTTAAGTGCAAAAAAATATAAAAAACAAATGTCGTAATAACCTTAAATTTAAATAAATCTGACCGACGTGTGAACTTGTGGTTCTATATTTTGTAACAAAAACATTATAATATATTAAACTAGTACAAAATACAAAATCATACAAACCTTTATTGGTAAGGCATTTAAACATGAACCAGATTCAATAAGCTGTTATAGATATAAAACTCTACTTACTAGCAATAAATATAAGACCTGCGAAGCGAAAATAGCCGAACTGAGCCGAGCTAAACCGAATTGAGATGAAGTAAGCCGAACCGAACCGAAAGCCGTAATACCCGCCAAAGATTAGTTCTTTCACCATATTGATCTTTATAAAACAATAAAGAATATTAGATATTATTATTACGCGATATATTAAAATTTAATAAAAATAAATAAGGAAAATGTACAGACCACATTTGAAAATATTCAATAAGTATACACAAAATTTTATAATACTACTGATTATAAAACGAAAATGCTTTCAAATTGCTTTAACTGTAAACGAAATATTCAGTCGTTATTACAGGCTAGTGCAAAAATATTATTCAATATAATAATGTGCATGTATATTGCTAAAAAATACATGTGAATAATATTTCAAAAATGTATTGTAACGGTAACAATTAATTTAACTGTCCAAATGACTAATTTTAGTCGAAATGACAGTAATATTTTAAAATGAATCATTTTGATTCTACATAACATTGCGTAATTAGTTGATAATAGTTATGCTACAGGAGACCAAAGTCCGAAGTAAAATATATTATTAAGATATTATAACGGCATTTTTCGTTGGAACGAAAAGGGTTGTTCAAATATTTTATATATCTATTCTATTTTATCTTCCGTAATTATTTAAAAAAATAGCTTGCTCTATATAATTTGTAATATATTGTTCTTTTATTTATTGCGTTTTTAACTTTTTATTATCTATTCTTTAGACATTCTTAGTACATGTTTTTTGACATAATGTTACAATTATAACAGCCAGTATTTTATCAGCCCGTATGTCCAGTGGTTAGTGAACCGGACTGCTTAATAGGAGACTGGGGATTTGATTCCCACTCAAGAATCGTGGACACGATGAGCACAAGCATTTATTCTGTGCTTGGGTGTGAAATTATGTATCTAAACATGTGCTTAGCTATTTATGTATTGTTTATCAGCTATCTGGTAGCTGATTTTTGAACCAGGTGGCCTGGTGTGATGTTGTCTGAAGTGTTATTGTTCGTTATACGTCTGATACAAATATGGATGTACCCAAGTCGTTTCGTTCTGACGAATTGTGTCATAGCTAGGGATGTTCCGATACGTCCAAAGTATCGATACCTACTCATATGAGTAGTACTTAAATCGCCATTTGAATACACTTAAAGTATCGATACTTATTCGTATCGATACGTTAATACTTTTTCAACAATGACGTAAACGAAACGGTGAAACGTGAGTGTTGTGTATTCCTTCCTCTGGGGACCTTTTTTTTCCCTTCACATATGTAGGAAACAACTTATTTCATAAACTAACAAAAATTACTTTCATATAAAGACACTTCATCACACTTACTATCGATACAAGTACGAGTACTTTTCTTCCGATACCAAGTAGGTATCGAATGAATTCATTCGATACTAAAATTACTTGGTATCGAAAGTAAAGTATCCAGTACTTACTCGTACTTGTATTTACTTATATCGGATCATCCCTAGTCATAGTTAAGTTATTTCTAGATGGTATGCGATATTGTATGAACGAGCTCCCGCCTGCCTTATTGATGAAAATCAATGTAGAACTTAGATGGTATATCAAAATCATGCATTCCATTATTTATATATGAAAATTTTTTTACAAAAAATTTAATAACGGTAAATGCATGGATTTGAGAAATGTAAGAAAGCGATCGCGATGTTCGTTATCAGTTTTGTATGTGTAATGTAAATAATAGATAAAATATATATTAGATAAATATAACACATTTATGTCCGTAGTTGAGTGATTCGTTACATTTGTCCATATTAATCGTAACATTAGAAAAAAGTTCTCGTGTGAAAAAGTAACATAGGCTCTAAGTACAATTATACTTAGAAAAAAATGTTGCAACCATTACTTCTACTCTTCCTTGTAATACTTAAGAAGATAATTCTAGAAACTTCCTTCTAAGAAATCGTTGTAATCTTCTATTCTCTTAGGTAATAATAGCTTAATTTGAAATCGAAACGCTCAACTATAGACAAGATGTAATGTCCGCTTGCTGAATTGTTAAATGTATACGTTATTTAAATACATTTAGATCTAACTTTTCAACATAATTCTTATTTTTTATTAACGTCCCTTGACGTTGACAAGATTTGAAACCGAATAGCTTTAAACACATCTCATTAAACTTATATATGTATGTATTTCTTCAAGGTGGGTAATGCAAGATTTTTCTCACAGCAGGACAGATGCAATGAAAAGTTAGAACTAAATTGTTAAATATCAGAGCATCAGACGTGTCGTGTACTTCTGTTTATTAAGATTTAATAGGAAGAATCTTAGAAAAACGTCACGAATAAGATCTACCATGTACCCGTTTCCATTATTAGCTTCCTTTCGAGTGAATTTTACAAACAAATTTACTTTTTGGGTTAACTTTATTCCCAATATTATATACTTTATAGATAGACATTTGTATTTCAGATCAATTTTTCTACCGAAAAGTCTGTAGGCACATGATGCACTATAACCTTTATTAAAGGTAGTTCACATATCGAATGAATGTTATAGAACATATCGCTTACAAGTGTTCGTTACATTAATGTTTTTTTTTATCATGACAATCGTGCTCCTACGCCATTTTAGTTTTGACAGGAATGTTTTATGATAATTTCACCAGATGACAGAATCGGATTTTAATAAATTATTTTAGATATGAATTGTAACTTTATAGTTAGGTATATATTCATACCTAACTATAAAGTTACAATTTATATATAAAAAAATATGATTTTGTATTACGATTTTATTCGGCGATAACCATAGTGATTTCAACATATTATACAGTTAACGAAATAATTTGTAATTACTTTTTCTATATTTACGTAAATGCGTTGAACTTTAGGGAACAACTTCATTTAATAATCTAAGATAATAGTAATTCAGGCCGTTGAGTTGTTCTGTGACCTTAATGATCTTAACTAAAGGTGCACATATGTACGACGGTTATTGAAATTAATACGATTTATGGGTAATACAGTTTTTATATGACTGCCTCGTTGGTCGAGTGATTGCAAGTGCGACTACCGAACGGGAGGTCCTGTGTTCAAATCACGAGGCGGGTACTATAAGATTTTTCTAATTTTGAATTTCTAGTAGTGACCCGGAGTCTGGATATGTCCCCGATGTATGGCAACAGGCTCACCACCTATTCCATGAGACTTAAACGTAACTGGTGAAACGTAGGAGTGTACGAGTACTACACTCTTCTGACTACCCCTTCGGGGATTACAGGCGTGATGTTACGTTTTTCAGTTTTTATATGTTATTTTCTCGTTGTAGGTTTCATTGTCTAAGCGGCCCTCTATGAGAGAATTCATATTTGACCAAACCCTAGTAAGATAGAATTATTGTTAAATTCATGCTGTATGATCATAAATATTCGTCAATAAACACGACACGTTGAGATGCTGTTTGTATGTTATTATATAATCGTGATGATAAAATTAAATGTAGATACATAATGTATGTTTAAATTGTACGTTATTTTGTATAGCACAAAATTACGAGTAACTTGATTTGGACGTTGATTATGTTGTGTTGAACGCCAATAAATAAACGACATCAGTTCTTGATTTTTAATACGTGTATTTTACCCGATTTTCATACTAATAGAATCCGGTTTGATAAACAAATTAGATGTTCTATGAAAATATTCTCTTTTTACAAGTAAAAGGTATAGGTAGATAGAATGATATATCCACATTCGCAAGAAATTAGAGACTAGGTATTTAGAGAATAAAAAGTTAGGTTTTACAACTCGGTAAATATATTTCTTCGCAGGTGAAATGTTTCAGTAAATGTGTCGTGTTTGCAGAAATATTTACGATGTACACGTTACAGTTGAAAGCTCTTTTAACATAGTCGCTTCTTTCGAGTATATTTTATGATATTACAGCAATTATACCTACCTATCCACATATATTTTGATGTCGTAGTCTTTTAACATAAAGAGCTAATTGAATGTCTGAGAGCTCCACGTCTGAACTCATGTTTGTATTTCCCGCGAGGTAGTCAGAGGGGTGTAGTCAGAGGAGTGCAGCACTCCCAAGGTTCATCTACGATGTTGCACATTCGATATTTCGATTTCGGAATTGGATCAACAATTATGCGTGTCGTGATAGATTGAACTCTCATAATGTACTTATAATTGCTCTTATAATATTTGCCCTATAGTACTATCTTCATAAATTAATCGGTATTTATTGCCAATTTCAGTTAATGAACATAATAAAATATAATTTAAAATGAATAATAAAATCTTTTTACGAATAGCACGTCCGTGTTTCAGAACAAAACAATAACTGACAATAATTGATATACAAAATTCAGTAAGGCGCTATTTTCACAGACAAATAAAAGGCGTGCCGAATATAAATGTACCCAGAAAATAAAGAGGTAATAGATCAAAAAATGACAATATGGTATCACGAAGTTATGTTCCGAAATGTACAAGCTAGGAATGTAAAAGTATTCCAATGCCAACCATCAATCACCCGGGAACAAACGAGTCCGCAATAATTCCCTAACAGTACTGAAATATTATGCTTGGAACTGGCGCTGGTGAAATTGGTAAAATGTTCGATCGCTTACATTTTGTTTGTAGGACGAGTTTGAATTACGAATAAAATGATTCGCGTTTTATTATCGGCATTTTACATTTTACATTCCGGTTTTGAACACAAGTTGCACAAATTTGCACAGGGTTAAGGCCATTGGGTACCATACTGACTAATAGGGTTTGCTACATTTCAAATACTTAAAAAACATTTTGGATAGCTTTAAGGTCTATATGTTTTCACACGATGTTTTCTTTGCCGTTATATTAAATAGTTTAATTCACATGAGTTTTTAAAAACGTGCTTTGGCTATAACCTTTTGAGGTTAACGCCAGATATGTACTGCGACTCTTCAAAATTTGAGGTTCTAAACTACAGAGTTTCCAATGTTTATATGATCTATCGTATATTCAATAAACAAGCGGATTACTGTATTTAAAGAAAAAAGTGCAAAAATTAAACTTCAGATTAATTGCTTAAAGAGATCAAAGAATTATGTCGTACAGTTAAAATATATAATAATAATACGTTCCAAATATTATCTATTTTAAAGCTACATAATGAAAGACAAATTCATAATATAAGGACTAGTTAATGGCGAGCTATTTTTATGTGACTAAATAAGTAGCATTGCTTCCGTAATATAATAAATAGGATATCTCAAGTTATCTAATATGTATATTTTGGTTCACATAATATCCGTATGTACATCCGTATATCATATTATTTACAGTCAACAATCACCGAAAACAAACGAGCTCACGATAAATTCCCAACCGTAAATGCTCTCAGTAACATTACGTTGGTAAAATTAGTAAAACGATCCTTATGTTTAGGGAAAATGGATATTATTTACGCTATGAGGAAAACTAGTACTATACGAGTATATCGACGTTGGAAAATTCATGGTTAATAGTATCAGCGACGTCCTGTGAATGGCGGCGTGCTTCCATTCAGGCGATAGTGTCGCCAACTAGGCGACTGAGCCGTTATTCGATAAGTAAAAATATTATGTCACTACTGTTGAGGAATGTTGAAGTGGGTATTTTAGTTTTATATAAATCAATGATGACGATGCGAAGGTTCATTCTCCTCTAAATTGTTTTACATTTTTCTAAAATATATAGGTATTAGAACATATTATAAATGGTTCCTCAGGAAATTCATTGTTATAGTTAGCAAAGCATCCGTAGCGTAGCAAGTTTCTATTCTGAACAGTCCATTGCTTAATCTCTACAGATACAAGTACTAACCCTTCATCGATATGAAAGTCTGCAGATGCTATTTAAATTGACATGTACATTTGTTGACATGACATGTTGACTTGGGCTTGGTGTCAAAACTTATTACTAATGTGGGCATCTATTAACGGGTGTCTAAAATTCTTACTTGGTAGATCGTGGTATCAAACAGTAGATTAAACATTATTTTACAAAGTTATGATTTCTAAACGTACAAGCAGAGAAAATAAACGGATTCAACGCATCAATCACTTGCGGAACAAACGAGCCCGCGAAAATTCCCCCACTGTACATGCCCTCTGAAATATTATGTTTGTTTACCCGATAAAGGTCATAGTGATTAGATTTTTATAATGGATATGAGCGAAAAGGGCTGTCCTGCCTGGCTGAATAATAACACACTTCAAGACAGTTGTGATTAATTGTCAATTTTTTTTTTAACGAAATAATTTGTTTTTATAAAATTTTAAGGTTCATAAATCCTTCTATGTTAGGAGCGACTAAGGAAATCCTTTTCACACTGAAATAAAAGGAGCTCCAGTAAAAGCACTGTAACATCATTGTTATTCTACTAAATATAAATATACGTTATATTTCTCGGTGAAAAATTAAGAAAAAATAAGTTTTAAGCGACAAAAAGCCTCTGTCTGCATTTTTTTAAACTGCAACTGCCAGGCGACATATCTATCAAAAACATATAAAAACACAACCCTTAGAAGCATTGATATAAAATAAAAAATAAACAAAGTTTTTATGAACAGAAGCTCTTAATTACCACGACATACAAAGTTAATTGAAAGTAATACCAAATGTTATAATGTGGGTTGCATAAAAGCTTTGTCAAATTAAGTAATAATTCAGTCACTTTATGGGAGTGCAGAAATTGCGTCTATAATGATAATAGACCACCACACCTTAGTGCTTGTAATGTAAATATCGAGGTGACCACTCAGTGCATTTCAGTGTGGAAGACATTATTTTAATAATATAATTTCAAGTTTGCTTACATACCGTAGCATAACAGTTAATAATGATTATTACTACTGTATGTTATTGTTATTACAATGTACTCTAGTCTGATAATATTTAGATCGTTCATTCGGTTTTTCTTTTGCGATTTTTCATTTCAATATTTTTCTTTCCTGCATACATTTTAAACATATTGTTTAATGTATTACAGTAAACACTATCTGTGCGTTCATTGTATTATTATGTGGTATACATACCTCGTACGTACATATGTGTACTAAATACTACCAAATGATATTGCATTTTAAGCCCACTGGGATAGCAATAATAGTATGTAATTGATTTAGGAAAGGGCTTTCGTTTTATTTGACGGCATATAAAAATATCCATGGGTAGGACCCCTTAACATCTGGTGGCCCGAACTTTCTATAACGAGAAAAACGTCGCTTCAATACGGAGCGGGAATAATATGGTCATATTTCATGTCCTATATTATTCTTAATATTAATTTATCAGGGTTCGTCCGGAAGGCGGGCCAGCTGTGTGCGCACACCTTTATCATTTATTCTTTGCTAAAAGCATTCGAGTGTACGTCGAGGCCGTGTCATGTTGCTCGAAACCTAGTTTTATTCTTAAAAGCAATTTACGCTCGGAACCTCTTTATTGCAATTCCCTTTTAACAGCGTTAATTGTTTGTGAGTTTTCATTGTTATTGAAGGTACGTTGTACGTTAACTGTTAAACTAGAAGTGTCCACGGAGTCATCCCCTGTGACGTGGAACGGATAACATAATTGCTAGAAATTATAGTACTCAGTTTAGTCCTCATTTTAAAGTAATTCTATCACTTTCTAGTGAAAAATGCAGATGTGATGCTATTTCATACAAGATGTTTCATGTATTTTCGCTAGCTGTAACTACATATTTACTGTTTGTTACCGAAGCTTTGTTGCGCCTCAAAGAAGGTAATTTGGAATTTCTCGAGATATGATTTGTAAGCAATCTTTATACCGCAACTCAGATTAATATACAAAATAAATAGATACATTTTTCTATGATTTCCATGAAGATGATGATATTGAGATGTTGTATGTTATGCATTTCATCATTTGCTTGGACATGTTAGTGTATTGAGTTTCACGTGAATATGATTATTTATTTTTGACAGAAACGTTTTTGTTTTATTTCATTTCTACCCTTCGGGGGAATAGTGTGGACGGAATAGGTATAGGACGGAATATTATTACAGAAGCACCCTGCTGAAATTTTAGTTATATACGTAACTCTGCATTTGATTTCAGCATCTACTAGTTAAGTAGAACTTGTATATTTTTGTATAGTCTATGAGATGAATGAGTTAACTTAATATATTTGTTTTCAAATTTAAGTATTTATAAATTTACATATATCTTGGTCCTAAGTTTTTCTATGGGGCCTTGATATAGAAAATTCCCTTGAGAGACTATTAGTACGGGCATTTATGACTATTATTATAAAGTAGTTGATTTGTTATCGGTCTCGAAAATATCTATGTACTTACGGTCTAAATATCCTTAAAAGTACGAATTTGTGGTTGACACCACCAAAATATTGCTCTTAAGTCCGTTATAATTAATATTACATATCACTTATTTATTTATTTAATCTTTATTGCTTACCTATAGGTAGGTTACAAGGGTGGACTTAATGCCACACATCTATCTGAAAATCCTCCAGCAGAGTTATTCAATTCAGTACATACAGAATTACGCGACAGTCCCTCTATAAATAGATATAGCGGAAGACAAGAACTAATGCTCGCGTGCTGGAACGTTTAAAAAGGCCAGATAGAGTTAATCGATCAAGCAGTGAACCTACGTACGGATGTAAGATTATTAATTTTCATGGATAAAATTTATTCACTGATTCATAGGATTATGACGTGAAAAGTATAATCGACCCATTATAATTCCACTGCTGGAATATGGGTCTCCTCCCATATTGAGAGGGTTAAGGCCATAGTCCAC